>JAJOZX010000434.1:1307500-1530000 GCA_023014485.1 Bathynomus jamesi
ATATATATATATATGCACACACACACACACACACACATATATAATATATGTGTGTGTGTACACACACACACATATATATATATATATATATGTGTGGTGTGTGTACACACACACACACACATATATATATGTAAAGAACGACGCTTGTTTAGAAGAGTGTCCGCACAAGAAGATGAGAGAAAACGAGCAATGAAAAATGAGGCACCTCAAAAGGCATTCGATTCCGCTCGTATGTAGGGGCATTACGTATTCTGATTAATCGAGGACCTTGGTGTAGTGATTTCCATATCCGACCGGCAATTGGATGATCCCGGGTTCTATTACCGGGAGGTGCCTCATTTTTCATTGCTCGTTTTCTCTCCTCTTCTTGTGCGGACCCTCTTCTAAACAAGCGTCGTTCTTTACATTACTTATACTGTGTGTTGTTTGCAGTTAAAAAAAAAAAATATATATATATATGAGGAAACTGTAGACACCAATCGACCAAGGAAGTACTCCAGGGGGATGTTAGGCACGAGACAGGGAGTGTTGGAACTCCTGTTTCTCCTGTCTTTGTCCTGTTTAGCCGATTTTTTCCGTGTCTCATCTACCCTGTAAGCAATTGAACATGCTCTCACACACCCATTTCTCCCTCTATTCTTCACTACCCACACATGCATCTTACGAGTAGTATACCTGCAAAAATGTAGAGTGCAAATCAATTGCATACAACATTAGGGTGTGTCAGTTTTAGGGAGCAAAGTGAAATCTTTAGATTTTCAAAGACTACTAGTGACCAAATGATGCATTTTTATGTGCTAAATCTACATATGGCTTTAAAATCCAGATTTGACCACTCCTAGCTACTTATATTTGAAGTTGAAGTTTACGAAAAGTCAGCAATTTTTGCAAGTATTTTTTATTGTATACTAGCAAAAGTGGGCCCTACGGGCCCATGTAGCTAGACCTGCGGTGCTGGGGCCTTCGACCTCAGTAATCCCCCAATTACTGTGGAGTCAATTATTCGGTCAATAAAACTGTAGAAAAGAACGCAGCCATGAAAATCTGAAGCTTCACAAATCTTGATACAATGGGTTCGAATGTGAAACTTAAGATTTTCATTGCTGCGTTCTTTTCTATAGTTTTATATATCAAGAATCTTCTTCTCTTTTCGAGCGTGACAGACTGACAGACATTCCTGGGTGTTTATAGTATTAATAACTACATTTTACATACATTACATACAATTAAAGACACTTTGATTGTATTTCAATATTACAATTTTGAGATATAGATAGGTTTCTTGAACTTTGCCAAGGATGCCTTCTTCTCTTTTCGAGCGTGACAGACTGACAGACATTCCTGGGTGTTTATAGTATTAATAACTACATTTTACATACATTACATACAATTAAAGACACTTTGATTGTATTTCAATATTAAAATTTTGAAATATAGATAGGTTTCTTGAACTTTGCCAAGGATGCCATGTCTGCCTTGCTCTTGTTCCTGGACATGAGCTCCCTACTGGCCACCTGGCCACTAATGTACGCCTCCCTCCTCTCTTGTGAGTAAACATGTTGTGCTGCTTCAGTTGTCATCCTTACACACCTCTCTACTGACTGTGTGTGTGAGGGCCATGCAGGAACTTCCATTGGTCTATCCAGAAACTCCTTGATTGCAGCAGTGGTGAGGGAGCAGGTCAGAGGAGGCTCAGTCACGTCAGAGTTCCAGTCAATAAGCTCCGAGAGTTTGGTGGCATCTGGGTTGATGTCAGGAGTCTTCCTGGGTCTGACACTGCAGTCTCCTACCTGTGTGTCCTCATCTCCTTCACCTCTGATTTCCAGTATCCTCTTCACTGCCTCCCTCCTCTCCTCCTCCACCTCACTGCACAGCATGGCCTGGAGCACAGCCTCAGAGTGTGCATACCAGGCTGATCTCTTCACTGTAGGCATCACTATTCCTATCACCTCCTTCTTCTGACTTCTGAGCAGCTTCAGCTGGTACAGTACATGCCTGGGACCCTCCACCCAGCTGTGATTTAACTTGATGTTGAACCAGTTTGGCATGTAGACTCCCACTATGAATTCCACAATTATCCTCAGATTCTTCAGGTTCCTACCCTTCAGCCCATGTTTGGAAATCCACAATCTGCAGAATCTTAGAGCCGTGGTGAGCCACCTACTGTGACAGACTGGCCCAATCTCCAGGAGAGCTAGACTCTGAGGTACCTCTCCCGAGCTGATGGCAGTGATGATTCTGTAGCCATATAATTGGTCTGTGCTGAGGTCCTTGACTACATACTGACTGAGATGCGGTAGAGGAGGACCAACAGTGATACTCGTGAAATTTGGGTTGATCTCCAACTCAGTGGCAGTGTCTAACACCTTCCCTAGTGGCCCAGACCACTTGTTGTTGCTCAATGTCTTGCCATCCAGTGCAGTCACCAGGTGTCTGAGACTCAGCTCCCCAGTGTGCAAGTCACAGACAATCCACACCAACTTCATGCTAAGCTTGGCCGCCACATAATGCATTACTCCTCCCTCCCAGCCAGTATTCACATTAGTACTGTCACTTCCTATGGCAAAAGGGTCTGGTCTGCTCCTCTCTCTCTTAGCCAGTTCACCAGATGATCAGCAATGACCTCAGAATGACTTCTCTCCTCTGCAGCTTCCTCTGGTACAAAATGCCACAAATATTTCCCACCTGGTTTATTGCACACTATGTAGTGTTCTTCCTTAATGGGGCCAGGAAACTGCCTGTCACTGCCTTCAGCTTCCATCATCACTTTGGTGTCATCTCTTTTCCCATCAAAGAAGATACAGGTGATGCGATTTTCCCTAATCTCTTCATCAAACTTCTTGACCAACTCCTTAGTCAATCTCTCCTGAGCATCTGTCAGGTATCGCTTTGTCACTTTTTGAGGTACTGAAAACTGATTCATACTGGGCTCTCAATATTTCAGATATTTCTTTTGGATCGTCAGTTAGTTCATTATTTCTCTTCCTTAAGGGCCCAATAGCGGCGCGCGTTTTTGTTTTCCTTTTCGCATAAATATAGAAATATTTTGGGTTTTCCTTTATTGCTTCTACTGCCTTTTCCTCTTCCCTCTCTGTATGGTTCTTAATCAGGGTTTGTATTTCCCTATCGGTACTCTCCAGTTTTTCTTGTATTACTTTCTTGGCATTATCTCCGCAGTTGGCTAACTTCGCCTCCACTCTCTTTCTTGTGCGAAATATTCTTCTCTTTTACCTCTCTAGCCCGCTCCCTTTTCCTTTTGGCTGTGATTTCGGAGCATAGTTTTCTAAAATTCTCAGCGTCTTTTCTTTCAAGGCTGTTAGCATTTCTTCAGTTGTTTTATTCTCTAAAACTATTCTCCACTCTATTTGGGCTATGTGTGATCTGATTGCTTCCCAACTTATAGTCTTGGAGTTTAAGTTAAAGGCCCCAAATTTGCTTCTTTCCTCAGTATGTGTATTGTCTTTTAATGTTGGCGTCATATTTGTTGATATCTCGATTAAGTTGTGGTCTTGAGATAATGGTTGGGGTTATTTTTATATCAGCAATCAACTTCGTGTTATTCGTGAATACCAGATCTAGGCAGTTATTTTTTATGGTATTTTCTGTTATTTCTTGTGTCAGCATAAAGTAATTTGTGAGAGCCATCAACCTCTTTGCTTGCTCCTGGTCTTCTCTTGGTCCCCCTTGTCCTGGTGTATATAATATTCCTATCCACCTTTTTGTATTTTATAAATGTTAAAGTCTCCGCAGATCATTATATTGAGGAATGGAGGGTTTATGGCCTTTATTAGCTTTCTGATATTATGAAAGGCCTCCGAAAATTTTTCGGTGGGAGTGTTTGGAGGTCTATAGATGACTATCAGTATCACGTTTAACGTTTCTATTTTCACTGCTAGGAGTTCCACAGAGCTGTTTGATTTACTTATTATTACTTATTGTAATTATATTTTTAAACTTGAAATCCTGTTGTCTTGATTAAGTTTAGATTACTACTAAGGTTCTTTAGATCTCCAGCTGAAGGGAGAACTTAACCTTCAAACTGTACTCCCCCAAAATTTACTTATTTATTTCTTTATACGAGTATTTAAGCATCATAAATTAAATTATTCCTGCTTGAGCCTTAGACCAAGGAGGTTGAACCTCCTTCCATGGAAAAATCCTGCCCAAACTCTGACCATCAACAGTAAAATAAAGCTGTAAATTTTGTTTTTCCCCTTCTGTACCTCTTTCTGTAGAAAATTGTCCAATAAACGTCCTGAAGAGTAAAACAAGACTCGTCCGGAAAAAACTGTTTTCCTTCAGTTCCATTTATAAATAACTTATTTTTGAGAAATTTTCGTGTGTCACATTATATTTTCTACGCTCGGACGTCCGCGCCGATCCATTGAGGATCACACCGGGATTCTCTCTCGTCCAAAGTGCTACGCTATCATAACCATAGTGCGGAAAGTAATCCGCATAACACTGGAGATCCCACCAAGACTTTTGGTATCCCATCGCAAGATCTTTCGTACACAAATAGATGCCCTACCCTGAGAGTTTTTAACACAGTTCGTGGAAATGATTTGTTCACTCCAACGTCAATCTTCGCCGTCGATGTTCACCTCTCCAAGCAACTTCAAGTTGAACCCCTTCGTCTTGAGTTAATTCATCGTTGACCTTCAGTCAAAATTTGTCTACTGTGAAATTTCTTCGTTGTAATCTTCCTACAATCAACTCTATAAAATAATTGCAATATTCTTCTTATCATAATTCACTCAAGAACTCGTCTTTCTTCGAAGTGTTAATTTGTATTTTTCAATCAACCGTCGATCTATTGTTTGTTCTGTGTCCAATCAACCTCACTGAACATTTTTATCCGTCGACCGTCTTCCGTTTAGAAAATTTTACTTCGAACATTTTCATTATCATTTTTCATCTTACCAAGTGAATTTGACTCTCAGCTGTCCCTTCTTCGCAATTCTAAACTATCGTATCTGCCAGCTGGAACCGAGCGAGATTCAATCGGACCCTAATGAATGAAAACATTTTTGAATTCCTTGATTTGTTTACAAATTTGCTTTCATTCGTGAACTGCACTACAGGTAAATGGTTTCACGTTAAATATTTATTTACATTCTATTCCGTTAAAATTTCCGTTAAAATTTCCGTTAAAATTTGTTTTTATTGTTTAAACTTGATACCTTTCAACCTTTCAAATGTTCCGTGCGATGATTCCTCACTTCACGAAGGTCAGGCTTGTCGTCCCTCCTCTCGAGTTGGCCTGGTGAAGTAGTGAGTTGGTTTATTGTACTTTCCACCTCACATAGCCATGTACGCCCGACTCATCGGGGATTGTTCTGAGCCAAGCGTCTAATCTTCTTTTGAAGATGTCCACTGTAACACCATTCGTGTTCCTTAGGTGTTTGGGCAGCTGATTAAACAGTTTTGGTCCTCTCACAACAAAACTATTTTCTTCTAGGGTCAAGGATGTTTCCTGTCTTGCCTTTAATTTTGGAACACAACACAGTCTTCCTTTTCTATTTTCTATTGTTGTTTGGGGGAGTTACAGGGTTCAGAGTAAGATTAGGGACTAGTTTCTCCATTATTTTCCAAGTGTAAATAATGGTGTATCTCTTCTCTTCTCCTTTTCAATGTATATAGGTCTAGTTCGCGTAACCTTTCCCAGTAGTTCCCAGTATAGGACCGAGGACTATTCCAATTTGGGTATGATCAGTGTTTTCAGTAGAGGAATCATTATATTCCTATCCCTTCGTTTAAAGGTTCTCAGCATCTGTCCAGTTATTCTCTTTGCTGTGTTCACTGCTATCTTATTTTGTGTTTCAAATTTCGCATCATCAGTCATTACAACCCCTAAATCTTTTGCTCTAGAATTTCTCTGAATTTCCTGTCCATTTGCGGTATAATATTCCATGGATTTTAGGTCTTCTCGTTTTCCGTAACGTAACAGCTGAAATTTCTCAGTGTTAAACTTCATATTGTTGTCTTCCGTCCACTTGTAGATTCTGTTCATGTCTGTTTGTAGAGATCCTATATGTTCTGGGTTTCTTATTTTTCTACTGATCTTTGTGTCATCGGCAAAGGATGTTCCTGTGTTGTCTCTGGTAACGTCCTCATCTATGTCAGTTAGCATGATTATGAAGAGTAGTGGAACTAATACTGTTCCTTGTGGTACTGAGCTGAGGACCTCTGATTCTGATGAAGATACTCCTTGTACTGTAACGACTTTCCGCCGCTTACTAAGGAAATTATATATCCATTTCCCTACTTTTCCTGTTATTCCCATATATTTCAGTTTACAGTATGTATTATGATTCCATGGTCACACTTGTCGAATGCTTTGGCAAAGTCTATGTATATTACATCATAGTTTTCATTATTTTCAAGTGCATCAATAATGTGGTTGTAGTGTTCCATTAGTTGTGATACGCATGATCTGCCTGACCGAAACCCATGCTGGTTATCATTGAATTTTTTCTGAGTTTCCAAAAAGTCAGATTTTCTGTCTAACTACTCTTTCAAATATTTTGGTGAGATGAGATGTAAGCGACACTGGCCTATAGTTTTTGGCCTCGGATCGATCTCCTCCTTTATATGTTGGGACTATGTTCGCGCTCTTCAGGATGCCCGGTATTTCTCCCGTGTCTAGTGATCGTCTCCATATCCAATATAGGGGCTCAGCGATTGCATTCTTGCGGTGTTTGATCAGTGTGGCATTCTATTTATCCGGTCCTGCCGCTGAGTGTGCTTTTAGTTTCCCTATAGCTTGTATAATATCATCTATCGTAAAGTCGAAGTCCGTTATACTTTCCCCTTTAGTTCTTCTTCAAAGAACGCGTTTCTATCGCATATCAGTTTGTCAGTATTTGGGATACTGAAGATGATTCGTATTGAGCTCTTAATATTTCAAATACTTCTGTTAGATCATCAGATAAAGCACTGTCCTCGTTTTTCAAAGGTCCGATAGTCGCATGGTTTTTCGACTTCCTTTTTGCAAAATTATAGAAATATTTTGAGTTAACTTTTATCGCTTCTATAGCGTCGTCCTCTTTTTCTGTATGCCTCTCAATTAGTTCCTGTATGACCTCTCAATTAGTTCCTGTATGACGCTATCGATACTCTGCAGTTTATCATTTAATATTTTTCTGATCTTGATATCTTTACAGTTACTTAATTTTGCAGTCACTCTTTTTCTCTCTCGGAACAATGACTTCTTTTGTCTCTCGAACCAGCTTCTCTTTCCTCTTTGTTGTATTTTTGGGACATGTCTTTCCACAATCTCCAGCGTCTTCTCCTCTAAAGTCACTAGCATCTCTTCCGTTGTCTTGGCCTCGAAAATGGTTTTCCAATCTATTACTTTCATGCTGGATGCAACATCTTCCCAATTTATAGCTTTGGAGTGAAAATTAAAAATTTCGAATTTGCTTCTTTCTGTTGTTCGTGTTCTTTCCTTTCCTGTTGCTTTTATATTGGTTGTTATTTCAATAATGTTGTGATCCGATATTATAGTTGGGGATATTTCTACATTATCAATTAGGTTGCTGTTTGTGAATACAAATCTAGGCAGTTGTTTTTTCGTGTGTTTTCTGCTATTTCTTGTGTTAATATAAATTCATCGGCTAGAGCTAGTATCATTTTTACCTGCTCCTGGTCTTCCCGTGTGCCCCCTTGTCCTGGTTTATACATATATTTTTTTCTATCCTTTTATGTTTCATGAGTGCGAAATTAAAATCACCACAGAGAAAAATATTTGGGGTTGGAGAGTGTAGATCTTTCATCCAGTTTCTTACCACTGTAATGGAATCTGAAAATTATGAGGCTGGCGTGTTTGGGGGTCTGTACATTACAATTAGTACCATATTTAATTTTTCAACTTTTGCTGCTACACATTCTTCGTAGCTGTTTGAGGAACTTATAGTCATTTCTGCCATATGCCTTTCGCGTGTGTAATTAGCACATCCTCCTTTACGTCTCACTGTTCTGTCGGCTCGGAGTATGTTATAGTTGTCAATTTTTATTTCTTTTTGGTCAACATAACTCACAGTTTTCACAGTTCACCTGAGAGTCCTTTAGATAAGTTTCCGTGAGGCATGCAAAGTCTGCTTCTTGCATGAGTCCTTTCAGGTATAAAACTTTGTCCGGGGAATGATTTGATTTAAAGCCCTGAATGTTGGCTAGGATTATTTTTATATTTTTTCTCTCGTTTTCGCATACAGGCGGTTCCGATTTGTTTTCCAATGGTGGTGCCGGTTTCGTTGCCTTGTGGGCCTCCGAGAATTTTCCTCTTTTTATTTTTGTCGGTACCTGTTGTCCCGATAACGCATGAAGTGCCTTTGTGCGTGCCTTTTGTCTGGCTCTTGGATTCCTATATTTATCAGCTGACTTTGTATTTGCTGGATAGTATTTAGCAGCTGAGTTGTGTTGGCTACGTCTAAAAAATTGGTACCCTTGTTTGATGTTCGTTTTTTCTGTTCACCCGTTGCGTTCCTTTGAGGGTGGTGGTAACGGCATTTTTGTCCGTATTTGCACCTCTCATATCTTGCATAGGTGTTGCAAACGGTGGAAGTTGCACTTCTTTTCAAATTTGCAATATCCAATTGTATAATGTGTGCTACATAATGTGGGAGGGCATAGATGCATTGCCCATCCCGATATCTGCAGTTCCCTTTTGCGTAGTATTTACATACGATATTTTGTACGCTTCTACTTCTTATTATCTTATTAGTTTCAATATTCTTATTTTTGGTATTATCATTATTTTTCTTTGGCTGTTTATTTCCTACGTTTTTAGTTATTATCTTTTTATCATTTCGCTCGTTGGGCAGTTTTACTACCTCGCAACTTTTACTTATCTCTTTTCTTTCATCTATGTCTTCATTCCGTATTATATTGTTTATATTGTTATTCGTTATTATATTGTTATTCGTTATTTCCTCCTCTCTCTCATCCACCCGAATTTTCATTGGGACATTTCCGGACTCTTGTTTCCCCATTATTTCATCCTTTTTCGTAACACTCGAATTTGCTTTCTCCATTTCTTCAAATACCGCAAAGGAATTTACAGTCTGTGGTACATGCGTCACACAGAAATTTGATTCCCACGATCTGTTTCGCGTTCGAGACAAGAGATATTTTCCTATCACCCAAATTCATGCAGATAATGTCGTGCAGCAGTTTTTGACAGAAATCGCATCTTATTGTTGCATTTTCAGTTGTTTCCAGATTACACAAATTGTAGATTAAGTGAGAATTTGGACCCATGGTCATGCTATTCATTAATTAGCGTAAAAAGAAATACACTCACAAATTTTTTTGTTCTCTTTCTTTCTCTTTTCTTTCCTTTCGATGATCACGAGGGTTTTCTGACCTTTGCGTTTTATGACCTTTTTCCTGCCTTGTTTCAAAATTTCTCGAATGCTAACCACATTACGGTTTAAATATATACTTAAACTGGTGATAATTTATGTAAACTGTATTGCACTTTCTTAATTTTACTGAATTTCACTTTATAATTTATATGCACGGATTCACTGATACTTTATACACTTTATACAGAATAAACCGCCGAGTAGTTTATTCCCTTCTTATTTGGGTGTTAATACAGAGAGAGAGACACAACACGTCCATTTCCCACAAGGTACAAGCAAGGTGTATATATATATGTATATATATATATATATATATATATATATATATATATATATATATATATATATCTAAGGGAGTAAATTCAGAATGGTCCCCTGAGGTTTTTTCATGATACACACGTCGGGCTAACATCATGAAAAAGAAAAAACTATAGTGTTTGTCATTTACCATTACTTATTTGGACTATAGTGGGTTTAATTTTCTCAGAAGAGTTCCTTGTTAGTAGTATGGTCGCAAAATGGACGAGTGCAGAGATGTTGCAGAGATAATGATCACTGTTGCAAAGGGGGGTGGGGGTATGCAATGAAGGGGGGAGGGGTTATGTAACAACTCAATGCTGCAAAGGGGGGAGAGGTTATGTAACAACTCAATGCTGCAAAGGGGGGAGGGGAATGTTGCAGGTGCAACAAGGGGTCATGAAACTTGGAGGCGGCGTTATTCCCCAAGAGAAAGACAGGAGAAGGAAAGGAAGAGAGGTGTTCACCTGGCAGGAGCCAAGTGCATATTAACACTTCAGCCGACCCGCCGCTGTTTTATTAGTTGTAAATCAGCCAGTTGGCTTAGAAGGCGTAAATGGCTTGTACAGGTTGAGTTGCCAGATTGTACTTTTTTAATTAAAGCCTGTTATTGACTGGTGGCTTAGAAGGCGTAAATGGCTTGTTCAGGTTTAGTTGCCAGATTGTGCCATCTATTTAATTAATTCTTAAAAGTTGGCTTGAAATCCGTCAGTAGGTTTAGAAAGCGTAACCAGCCATTTGGTATAATTATTTACAACCAAAAGAATTAAATAAAACATTACATCATTCTGTTTATTAAATATTGTAAATATATAAAAAATAAATATACATTGGAATGATCAAAAAATTAAAAATAATAGTCTAATAGTATAAGAAACATGAACGAGGAATATGCATATAATAAAAAAATATAACCGACGATATAACAGTACAGGAGAAATATATATATATACAATTAAATATTGTAAATATATAGAAAATAAATATACATTGGAATGATCAAAAAAATTAAAAATAATAATAGTATAAGAAACATGAACGAGGAATATGCATATAATAAAAAAATATAACCGTCACTATAACAGTACAGGAGAAATATATAAATACACACAATTATATTATGGAAATATATAGAAAATAAAATACACATTGGAATGATCAAAAACTAAAAAATAAAAAATAAGAAATAATATAACCATCACTACAGGAGAAATATACACACACACAAAATTATGTTAAATAAATAAATACATACACTTTATCTTCTACCGCACAAAATAAAAATAAATATAAAACGTATAACCATCAATATAGCAGTACAGGCGAAATATATATATACACACAATTATGTTAAACAAATAAATACATTTCACTTTGTTTTACGGCGCAAAACACTAAGCTCACACTTAATCGAGTCTACAATTACATCCTTAGTGCTCTGCATTACGGTTGGCAAGTTATCTTTAATACGTCTAGAATACAATCAAAAGCACGCACAAAGAGTTCATCGTTAGCCACAACGTCAAATACAAGTTTATAAACACGCCTTTCCAATCGAGGGTTTATTTCTACCGACCCGTGCTTTTCAATCGTGAATTCTTCTTCACACTGCATAGCTACAGTTGAAATAATCTAAGTCATTACGACAGCTGCTTGTTATATAAAGAAATAGTTCTTCAGGGTGAACAGTGTAGGTGACCTCAGCCCTGTACTGTTCAAGTGCTTTGTACCAAAGTTCATGATATTTCAAAGAGTCTAAACTTTTTAAATAATCCTCCAGCTCTAGGCCATTCTCATCTTGTTCAACCCTACACTCGGTAAACCCATCGAGCAGAGCGGTGTATGCGTATTCAAAAACCATATCAAAATAAAGCATATCCATAACACGCGCGTCTAATATAGGCTTCAGCTTGCGGAATCCGAAGATTTCAAACATTCTGTCGAGGATGAAACGGTTTCGCGTAGGGACAAGCGTTATTATCAGAAGCATTCTTCCACATCAACCGTATATCAATGCATGGCCGATCGTTATTTATACACAACGTACATACAACGGCATATGAGGGGGTATCACTAATCTGTTCTCTTCTTGTACCTACACCTGTAGGAATTTTATAACGATCTTCACTCCACTTCTCAACTATCACGAAGATTCTATTCATCTCCTCGACACTTAAATAAACAACATTCCGTTTGTTTGTTTGTCTACAATCCGACAATCCGTTTCCAGTACATAGTTAACGACACCGGATTTACGCCTGAACACGCGCAACGACTTCGTCACGGACACATCATACACGGCGTTGAGAATGCTGCTCAAAGGAAGTTCCATCGTATTCGAGAAGCGCACGTCCACTCGGCTCAAGCTCTGAGATAACTATGAGGCACATGCAACGCGACGGTTCGACGGGAGGAGTGAGTCACACCATAATCTAATGAAACGTGTACGGCGCTGATCCAACGTGAATCGTTGTATCCCATTATATTGGGCAGGTGTTTTGAGAAATTTTCCAATACAAGAATTAATTTCGGTTTTAATGTTTTATCACTCCCACTTCCCCGAATACGCACCAGGCATTTTTCTTCAGGGTAATTTTCACGAACTAAACACATTTTATAACGGTTTTAATGTTTTACCACTCACCATTTCCACAAACTAAACATCTTCACATTCCGGCGCACTATTTGAGAGGAACATATGCCCATATTTTTCCTTTTTGTTTAACAAGCGATAACGTCTTTAAAGTCTGTTAAAAACTCACACAGGGCATCAGCCACGACCTCACTACAAACTTCGTCATGATATATATTAATATAGTGATAAAAATACTAAAGATTCTCCATGATGACGAGATTTACATTTTCAGTCGCAGGGTACGAGTACTCGGTATGATGCAACATGACATAATAACGCTTGTCCCACCACCCATCAACAAGACTCACTAACCATATCCGTTGCTTCTCTTCTGCACGTGTTGTTTCTTTTACTTCACGGTATATGTAAGCTTTTATGAAGTTTAGTCATACAACATAGTTCAACACATCACTTGTCCCACGAAATCCTACAATGCTCTCACCAGAATAGCCATAGAGTATTTGTACATCTTGCTCCTTCACACGATTCAATGTGGCCTTAAAAGCAACAAAGGAGGGTGGAATAGGGAGTTTTTAGTATCCACCACATCTTGACACTTTGCAGAATACCATTTCATAAACGTTGAACAAGCAATATTAAAGGTAGCCATTACTATTTTCTGTCTACGCGGGAGAATACACGTCTGATGTCCAGGGCTTACTGCGATCAATTGAGCACGCAGGGAAGCCCAGGTAGTACCATACCTCACGTTGCTGGACTTATAGTGGGCGGAGCTTAGAACTTTCTCCTGTGTACACACACACACACACACACAAAGGAGAAATTGAAACGCTAATTGAAACACGGTTTATTGAATAAACGAAATATTCAAGGTGTATACATATTTACAAATACGTGTAATAAATAAGTTAATAATAGACACATCAAAGATTATATTCAAGGTGTGTATATATATTTACAAATACGTGTAATAAATAAGTTAACAATAGACACATCAAAGATTATGTTGTACCTCATCGTCATTCACGGTTCTGTGGGAGAAGCGAAAAGCAAGACTAGAATATGAGGGTTGTCACTTAAATATTTATTATATTTTGTAAATGATCCACTTAGGTGTGACGTGTTAGAAATGGCTTCTATAGAAAAATTCAGGTTCACGAGACCATCCACATGTATTATATCTGGTCCTACAGGATGTGGTAAAACTATGTTTATGCTTAAAATCATTAAAGAAAAGGGAGAGATGTTCTCAAAGTTTGTGCATAAAGTTATATGGTGCTATTCGACGTATCAATCAGTGTTCAACGAGTACCAAGATGATATTTTGTTCCACAAAGGTGTATATGATGTTAATTCTTTAAAGGGAAATGAACATACAGTCATTGTAATTGACGATCTCATGTTGGAGATGGATAAAACGTTTGCCGAGACATTTACAGTGTTCTCCCACCATCTTAACATAAGCGTGTTCTTCATCAATCAGAATCTATTTTTCAAAAATAGATACATGCGCGATGTGTCGTTAAATACACAATATCTAGTCTTATTCGCGCAACGTAGAGATGTATCACAAATTGGGGTATTAGCCAATCAAATGTTCCCGAATCAGCGTAAGGAGTTTTTGGAAGTTTATAAAGAAGCTACAAACGCGTTACGGATATTTGCTTTGCGACCTTCATCCGCGAAACACGTTTAGGGTGCTTCTAAGAACGAATATATTTCCAAACGAGCCTGAAACGGTGTATATTCCAGAATGACAAAGAGGCTAAAGAAATACAGTGAATTAATAAAAATCTATCATCGACTGCCCCGGGCAATGCAACAGATGTTTATTAAAAATATCGACTCCGACTTTTTAAAATGCATCTGTGAAATCTGTCTTAACGTTATAAATTGCAATGTATCAATGAAACCACCTCAGAAGGCTCGCCTACGCCGTTACAAGAACATAATACGTGCACTCGCTCGTAAAAGTCAAACTGTAGGGAAGAAAAAACGAATTATTGTACAAAGGAGGGTCATTCCTCCCCATCTTATTTTCAGTTTTGGGTCCTTTACTGACTAGATTAATATAATGAAGAAAGTGGTAGTGATTCCACACGAGGTGTACGCTTCACTGCAAAGGAATCCAGACACGGATCTAGATCCCCGTAAAAGCAGACTTAAAAGAATGGAAAGCGAATTGCTAGCCCTATTAAACAGTGAAAAAACACCTGATGAGAAAAGAATCTTATACCAAGAAGCTCTGCAGAAATTTCTTCACGAGTACGAAAATTATAAGAACCCGACAGAGATTCCCGTGGTTATTAGGCACAGCACAGGGAACGATGGACATGGTGACATAGGACCTGTGCCCGACGATACAGCTGACCAACCAAAGATTAAGGGGTCAGCCACACAGAACATCGAGCATGTATTAAAAAGCACCCTCCCACATACATTGAGGAATAAAGGTTTAAGTCTTTATAATCTATTGAATGAGGACCCGCCATACAATGGACCGATACAGGCGAGATCATTGTGGAAGGATAAAGGTACAGGGATCGAATATCGTAGACATTGTCCATGATCTGGTGAGAAAGTGGGATAGGCCCTCACCATCAGGATGGAAGCATATTAAAGCAAGACTACAACAAATAAATGTCCCCAAAACATTGATAGGAAATCTGAACAGGATAAAAGACCTGGAACATGCGACGCACGTGACACAATTGAAGACGCCATCACCCCCGGCGGTAACATCTTTGAAGAGGAGAAAGAAGAGGTTAAACAACGGTCAACCCTACCCACGTGCCTCTAAAATACGCAAATGGCTAACATATTAAGAAGACGTTATTATGACATTTCTAACCCAGCCTCCTACGGAGGCGTAGATAGACTGTACAGAAGTGTTTACGGAGTAGGAAAAAAAGATGTTGAGAGATTTTTGCGGGAGCAGGACGCTTATACACTTCATAAGCCTGTGAGAAAAAGGTTTAAAACAGCCAAGACAACAGCTGCTTCGATTGACTCTATTTGGCAAGCAGATTTAACAGACATGCAAAGATATTCTGTGTATAACGATGGTTACCGCTACATTCTATTCATAATAGATGTATTCTCTAGATATCTGTGGCTAATTCCTCTGAAAAATAAATCACCTGAAACAGTTGCTAAAGCCACGAAAATGTTGATGTTAAAAGAAAACAGGGTTCCTGGCTATTTTTGTACGGATATGGGGAAGGATTTATAGGCCGTGCTTTTCAGAACATGTTGACAGAGTTTAATATCAGCTATTACACTACCAATTCTACACATAAGATTCCTTTAGCTGAAAGAGTTCAACGTACCATAAAGGAAAGCATGCACCGCTATTTTACACATAAAAACACATACAGATTTCTAGACATTCGGGAATCATTAGCCTCATCATACAACCGCTCACACCATCGCACGATTGGCACAATACCTAACGAAGTTTTAGAAAGAGGTACGCGCCGAGAGGTGAGAAGAGATGGAACACCACCACCACCCTCTGCGCGTTTCAAAATCAATGATTATGTAAGGCTGTCGCGTTCGGGAAATAAATTCGCGAAGGGATTTGAGCAAGGATGGACACGTGAGATTTTTAAATTTAGGGCTATGAGACCTAAAGGTGAGATAATGATGTATTATGTTGAAGATTTGAATGGGGAAGAAATTACAAGAGGCTTTTACCGCGAGGAGTTGCAGAAAGTGGCATTTAATTTAGGAAAAAATGTGTTTAAAATTGAGAAAATTTTAGGAAGCAAAGGTTCAGGAAAGAGAAAAATGTACCTGGTGAAATGGCTAGGGTACCCAGAAAGCTTCAACACCTATATAAAAGCTGATGCAATAATGAAGCTTAAATAGTATGCAACATGGCTCCTAACCATTTCTACGTCACACTCCCGTCCTCCTCGTCCCTGTCTGTACACCCTAACAACACACTAGCCAACTTTGTAACAGATCTCCACGGACCCATTGAATTGGGTCGTGATTCGTATGAGGTGGGGGTATGTGAAATTCAGCTGGACACCCTCTTTTTAATATTGATTATAAAGATACCGTTTTTACGATTCTTAGAGACTGTAATGAGTGTGCAAAAGCCGGGTAACTCGGGATGAAACTATACGTATCGCCCGGACTAAGGTTGCACGGTATTACAGTACAGAAGTAACACTAGGGCCGGGCCGTTATGGTTCGGTGAGGATGTTGTGAGAGACTTAAACGTAAGTTTAAAAACTCAAATCTTACGAATGATTTATTATACGAAATCGTAAACAAAGGAAACCCACATACTCTAATCCTAAAATCAAAGGCTAACAGAAATATTAAAGACGGAAGAGTGTTCAAAATTATAACCGAGGGGCGATATCGATCAGCCTTCCAAAGAGATACCTTTCACGAGGCATAGCATGACTTGTCCAGCTTAATGCATCAATCGAAGGTGGAGAAATTGGATGAAAGCTCTCAGCCCCCAGACATGTGCTATATTTACAGCAATATAGTGGAGCACCAGTTTGTTGGGGATACCCAGGCACGCCTGCTGCGCATTGCCCACATCCCAAACCATAGAGAAAGGAGTTTGAGTATTACATATGACAGACCCAATTATGTGAATGTCGCAACTAATCTAATAACCAATATCTCAATATATATAAGAACGAGTGAGGGTAAAAATTTCCCATTCGGTGACGTAAGCTTAAGAGTGAAGCTACACTTTCGACGCACTGAGTTATAATGGACAGAAAGCCTTTCACCGTCTATCGAGGGGTGAGATACCAGCGTGGTAGTGGACTTGGGTCCATTTTTTCAATCATACTACGTACGGCTGTACCTTTGCTGAAGAGGGGTCTCAGATACCTCGGAAGGAAGGCATTAAAATCAGGTCTTAACACTGCAGAAGACATATTGGCTGGGGCTAAACCTAAAGAAGCTCTAAAAAAACATTTAAAACGTCCACGGGATGAAATCGTCAAAGATGCAAAGCGAAAAATGCGTGGTGGTGTGGTGGGAAGAAGAGGACTGGTCGAAAGGAGGGATTACCACCACGTGGCAGTAAGCGTAAAAGGATATAAAAAAGAAGTGCTGTAAGCGAATGAAACCTATGGTTGACCATTTTTTTTACTGATATAAGCTAAGGACATTGATCTCATGAATCATAGTTTGTTTACTATTTGTCGAGAGAGGAGGCGCTATTTCTAACTCGTCATGGCACGCTTCATCCATCCGTGTAGTTCACAATGCTGTAAATCGGAGCTATCCCTCTTTGAGATGCCCCAACTCAAGTTTCCATTGAACACAGTGACTTTATTACAATTAACCCTTTAAACACAATTAGTTCCCCGAGTGCTCCTATAGAATTCGTGATACCCAGCTCAGGCCCTTCCTTTTTTGATCCAGGCTATGTGCACATGTACGCTAAACTACGTATAGCCCATTCTGATGGAAGGACTGCGATGACAAATATGCTGTATACCCTGAAACAAACTTTCTGCACTCCATATTCAACCAGTGTGACGTATATTTAAATCAGGTCAACATATCGGCAGCCACGGGGTACTATCACCTACGAGCCTATCTGGAAAATGTCCTCAACTTTTCCAAAGAAGCGAAGGCTACCTCTTTAAGTGCCGAGGGATATTATCAAACTAAAGACGAAAGTGGTATAAAAGACAAATTTAAAAATTCTAAAAAGAAGATATACGAGTGGTTTGGACGTCTGCATACAGATTTCACATTCCAGGAGAAGTTGCTTGTGAATGGGGTGGATATGAAAATAAAGCTCACTCGCACGAGTCCTGAGATCTGCTTGAATCTGGATGCTGAACAAGAAGAGGGAGTAGAACCCGTTGTGGTTCACATTATGGAGGCATACCTCCGTGTACGGCGAGTGAAATTAAGTTCACCAAAACAACTAGAAATTGAGACAAATTTACTAAACGCTACAGTAAAATACCCTATTAACAGAGTACAAGTCAAACTATATACGGTGCCTGCAGAACCACAGTTTGGTGAATGGAAAATATAAAAAGAGTGCCTTTAAATTCGAGAATTTCGGACTTAAAAATATAACTATACGTTAATGGCATTGCGTTGGGAGGAACATTGAATACGGACTATTCATCAGATACTGTGTTACCTCTTTGCGCGAGAGCCTATAGTAATCTGGCCCATATTGCAGGTGATTGTGATGAGCTCGCTAATGGGGTAACGCAGAAAGAATTCATTGATCAATTTAACCTTTATCCGTTTGACATTACACCTGACTTATCTGCTAGTGTAAATACTCATTTAAGTCCACAACAGAGCGGAAACATCTCAGTGAGGTTGGAATTCACCAAGCCTATAGACGCGTCTATTAGTGTACTAGTTTACCTCGAGTCGCAAGCCCTAATAGAAGTAGACAGATTTAGGGGCGTTATCACTGACTTTTAAAATGGATGCGAATACACTTCAGAGAGTAATGAATAGTGAACGAATCACACGTTCCAAATTTATCGGCGTGTTTGCGAAGAATTAAACATTGAATTTGCCAACTACGCGAGAATGCGGTAGTCTTATTGTGAACACAGATGTCATCGGTAATGAAGGAATTCATTGGTTTGCAATCTATTTTAAAAACAGGGACCGCCTGTACTATTTTGATTCACTCGGAATTCAACCCTGGAGTGACCCTGTTATTGTAAAATTTCTCAATCAGTTACATATCCCCGAAGTTGTATGGAATCCTTTCCGGTTATAAGGATATTTTAGTAATACATGCGGGATGTACTGCATTTCATTTCTCATGCATATGTCACGTGGTAGACTTTATAAATTTTTAAAAATTATTCGACCCGTGTCACACTCAACGAAACGATGAAATGGTATGTAGACAGATAAAAATTCGTTTCCCAATTGTGCGTACTCGTTGTTTAGTATGATGTTTTGTTCGTGTGTATATATATATATATATATTTGTAACGTTAGTTTGTATATTCTGTAGTTTAAGATGGTTATTGTACTAAAAATATGATTTCTTTCATTTAATAAATTCATGAAATGGTATGCAAACATAAAATCCGTTTTCCGATTGTGCGTACTCGTTGTATAGTATGATGTTTTGCTCGTGTGTATATTTGTAATGTTAGTTTGTATATTCTGTAGTTTAAGATGATTATTGTACTAAAATATGATTTCTTTCATTTAATAAATTAATGAAAATACAGTCTTCTTCCCCCAAAAAAAGATCGAAACAAAAAACTTACATTATTTCGTTAATGATATGACAATCGTTTGGCTGACTGCTCGGTAATTCCTCCGTATTCAGGTCCATGACACGAGGTTCTTCAAAAGAGTGTATAACATGTGTCAAATCCTCATCGGACCTTAAAGGAGAAAGAATAGTGTTCATACTGAATCTTTTTTAATGAAAACATATACAGAGTATACATATAGTAAGAGTATTACAATGTGAAAATATCTTTGAACCGCTCAGAGAAGTTCCTTTAAGAGATAATTACGAATAACATTTATAAAAAAAACGTGCAAAAGATTGCTATAAAAAAATTCAATGAATCGATTTTAGCATAATTGCGATTACCTAGATGAAGTATTTGACGAGATACTACATCCCTCCATATATATATGTTGAAATAATCCTCTTTCTGGCAGTTTGTGAATAAATGACTCAAAAAATAAAGTTATAGACACTTACATTTCTATGGTAGTCCCTTGCGTCGGATCGTAAGGAGCGTCATTACAAATATCATCAACGGTTTGCGTTGGAAATAATCCATCCCAGTCAATCGCGTTAAAAAAATAATTGTAGACAGTGCTACAATGTCACCGTCTTGATATAAATCCGGTAAACTATAAATTTCTTGATTTATGGCGGAGCGAATGTTTACTCACTGGCAGAGGGAATGTTTATTCACTGGTGAAAATAACTACTGTGACACCGAGCTGGAAATATTTCCTTTTATATGCACGATCACCAAGCTCCGCCCCAAAAGACTAAGAGGCTGTTCGTAATGATTAGTTGTCACTGTAACTGGGTTGGGTCTAATTTGTGTACCAATCGTAACACCGATATAACGGGTCCATGCTTTGGACGACTAACGGTGTCTTTATATTCTCTCCGTAGATTTAAAGCTCGTATTACCCCTTGTTGTCTCTACCACGGCAATATTTGCGCCCATACTTGGTTTTCCCCAACCCACCCCTTTATGCAATATCTCTCGCAACATGGAACAATCATTTCTACAGAAGATTTCCAGATTGTGCATCATTACGTTTTGCTGCCATACTATTCTGTTTTCCCACAATACTAATGTGCGTTTTGCTGTCATGCTGTTCTCAGTTTTCCCACAATACTCTTCTCGGCTTTCACCATCCCCCCCCATTTACGCAATATCCCCTGCAACAACCATCTCTATAGAAGATTTCCAGAATGTGCATTATTATTTTTTGCGGCCCTACTAAATTGAGCCTCAATTTTTCGGATGCACGTCGTTATAGGAATATATTCATTGCGGCCATACTAAATTGAGCCTCATTTTTACGGATGCAGTTCGTTATAGGAATATATTCATTAGAGTGGTTCAGCTTAGTACCGCAGGAAACAAAATTAGCGCCGCTACTCTTCATTACTCTGACATTAACAGCACAGTAATATCCTATGACACAAACATCAAATCTAGAAGATTTTATGCATTATGTTTTGTGGCCATACTATTCGACCTCAACTTTGATTAATTAATGTATTCGGTTTGACCTGCCAATTCTCGCGTAGATGTGTGATTAATTTGTATTTAGTTTATGAATGTCTGCTGGGGTTGGTTGATAAATGGGTACCCTAGGTATCCTAGTGGACTAGCCGGCGGGTGCTGTTGAGAGATCGGGGCGATGACATTGTAATTTCTCCGCGCCCGGATTAATGTATTCGGTTTCCACGTTAAACTGTAGGTCTAAGGTGGAGTGAAAAGCTTGACCATTGTTAGAATGAACAAGTCGGTGAAAAGGAAAGCTGAGTTAGCTATTATTCTTACTACTGTGTGTGCGTGGTCCTCGCTTTCTCTGACAAAAATCTGTATATATATATATATATATATATATATATATATATATATAAGAATTTTAAATTTAGTTTTACATTCATTATGAAAAGTAATTTTATTCAATTGTTGAATACTTCCTGAGTACATGAGTATTAATTTTGAAAAAGACCTTTAAGCCAAATTCTGATAATTATCATTTTTGATAGTGACTTAAAATAAAAAACAGAGACATTAATTTGAATATACCATACAAATTAAACGTAAAGGAAAATAACGAAGTTAATAAAATTATTTATATACAAGGAAAAACTTTCTCGTGGAGGCTGAAGAGACGAAGCGAGTCTTTTTAGAGTGGAAATTTGACCCACATACCGAAGTGTCTAGTTTGTGGTCAGTCTTTGCCTCGAGGGCTCACTTGCCTCCAATTTTTCTTCCAGAGACGATTTGAAAGGAAGAAGCAAATAGAACGACGTTTAAATAATTATTGTATTTCTTATATATATACAGTATATATATATATATATAATATATATTATATATATATATATATATATATATACAGTATATATATATATATATATATATATATATATATATATATATAGTAGACGCCGTTTATAGTGTACCACTCGGTGCCAAACCAAAAGGACACCCTATCCGATAAGACACTATATCCACAGTTTGGTCTCTCGAGGGTTGCAAGGTTAAATTAGTGAATATGTACTGTATATCAATATATTTACAACATAAACACCATTATTATGCAATTCCTCATTAAAATTGTTTTTACAATTCAACTGAAACATCAAAACTGTGTTCATTTTACATTAAAACAAAACATTTTCCTTGCATGGCCATCTAGTAAGCCTGTAAACAGCACGGCATCACAAATACAAGTGTAAACTAGAGCTGCCAAGTAGACTATACTAGCTGGAAAGAGACACTATAAGCGTGATCAGAGACACTGTATCCATAGCAATTACCATGTAGAAGTAACTGTTTCCTAGTTTTGAGACACTATAAGCGGCGAGACACAATATCCGGGGACACTAAATCCGGCGTCTACTGTGTATATATATATATATATATATATATATATATATATATATATATATATATATATATATATATAAGGTGTGTAATGTTATTTTTTCTGATGCATTCTGATTTTTTCAATCGCAAGAAAGGACTGTCATAATTAAATAGGCAGAACAAACTTATTGTGTTCATTTCCATTTTATTTATTATTTGATATAATTGTGCGTGCGTGTGTGCGTGTGTGTGTTTGTGTGTGTTTCACCTGTATTGATATTTATACATTTTTTATTTTATTTTTTGATCATTCCATCGTGTGTAAAGGATTGTCAAAGTAAATAAAACGATGTTTAAATAATTCTTGTTTTCCTTATATATATATATATATATATATATATATATATATATATATATATATATAAAAGGTGTTTCATTTTATTTTCTGATACATTTGTTTTTCAATCGTGGTATTTAGCAACTCTCCCTAATAAGGTATACCTGAACATTTAAAATAAAAAATGGTATCTGGCAACGCAACCTTCCTCTATATAAGACCCGCTTGGCTTCGGGGCCTTCATAAAGATGTGAACTTCGGCGGAATAAAGATCTCTCCTTCCTTCTTAGGTTAAGACTTAGGTTAGTTTCTCTTTACGGGGTAAGGACATCCCACCTTCTCCCCCAAAGCCCTCCACCGTCTCTCCTTTCTCTTCCTCTCTTAGGTTAAGGCAACCCCTTTGGGGGGAGGTCATCTTCCCTTCTCCCCCTTGGCTCCTTCTAAGCCAACTAGCTGATTAGGGGCCTATAAGAGGACGGCGGGTCATCTGAAGTGTTAATATGCACTTGGCTCCTGCCAGGTGAACACCTCTCTCCCTTTCTCTCCTTCTCCTGTCTTTCTCTTGGGGGATAACGCCGCCTCCAAGTTTCATGACCCTTGTTGCACCTGCAGCATTACCCCACCCCCCTTCACTGCATACCCCCTCCCCCCTTTGCAACACTGCAACATTGATCATTATCTCTGCAACATCTCTGCACTCGTCCATTTTGCGTCCATGCTACTCTTGTTCCATGCTCGGTATGTGGGTATCATACACACAGTATATATATATATATATATATATATATATATATAACACAGAGTGTCCCATAAGTGCGGCATCATAGGAGAAATTCATATTTCTCTCTTTTTACAGGCCATAATGTCTCTGAGCAAGGAAGAACGAATCCAGATAATTCTACTCATAGGAAATCGGAGTCAAAGAGAGGCCGCTGCTGAATTTAACAGACTGCATCCAGACCGCGAGCCAATAACACAGAGTTGTGTTAGCAGACTTGTTGCAAAGTTTAAGGAAACAGGATCCATAGAAGATAAACCACGCAGTGGACCTTCAAGGAGGTCCACTGACGATGATACAGCGACTGCTATCCTGGCTCATTTTAACAGAAATCCCAATAAGTCTCTTCGGCGATTGTCCGCCGGGACAGGAGTGTCGAAAAGTAGCATCCATCGCATTCTTCAGGCTCACAAATGGCATCCATATAAACTTCAGATCCTACAGAAATTAAGCGAAGATGATCCCGACCGGCGGATGGAATTTTGTGAATGGGCTACGGAACAATATGCTCGGGATGCCAATTTCCCGTCCACCATTCTGTTCAGTGACGAGGCTGTTTTTTAGGGAAATGGTGAGGTAAATCGACAGAACACCCGCTACTGGTCTCAAAACAACCCTCACTGGTATACCTCTTCAAAGGAACAAGGTGCATCTCGGGTGATGGTATGGTGTGGAATTTGGAAGGATCGCATCATAGGCCCCATCTTTTTCGATGAACATGTCACTGGAGGCACCTACCTACGTATGCTCAAGGAAGAAGCATTTCCCAGTGTCTTGAACGAAGAAGGAAATTTCCCAACATGGTTCCAGCAAGACGGCGTTCCTGCACATTACAGCACCCAAGTAAGGGAATACCTGTACCAACAATTCCCTGGTCATTGGATAGGGCGTCGAGGGCCTGTGGAATGGCCAGCTAGAAGCCTGGATCTCACGCCACTAGATTTTTATCTCTGGGTCCACTTGAAAGCGCTGGTATACGCAGAGAAAATTAGGAGTGTTGAACATTTGCTGCAGCGCATTATTGGGGCATGTAACACCATTACTCCTGACATCATTCACCGTGTGCTGCTGACTGGGTATCACGTCTGAATTTGTGTATTGAAAACAATGGTGGACATATTGAGCACGTTCTGTAAATAAAAGCTTTTGTTTTGCCTTTTTTTATTATTTTTCCTATGATGCCGGACTTATGGGACACCCTCTATATTCATCAATTTATCGAGCCATGTTGGCAATATAATAATAATAATAATAATTAAGTTAAGTTTGCTTGAGGCTAGGGGTCATCAGATCTTTTCAGATCGAATAATGTTATTAAACAAAATAAATGATATACAAGTGAGACAAATAAACATTGCACTTGTTTTAATGCAAGTTGACAGAATGAATGCAAGTTTAGTTGAAATGTATAAATGTGCACTTGAATAATGACTTCAGTATTATAATAACGCGCGAGGAAATGAAAGTTATAAAGTTAAGGAAGGAAATATAAAGTTAGATGAATGACACTAGGCCAATGGGGTCTGTTACAACGTTGTTACATGATGAGATTTCGCGTGCCACTGGAATTTTCTTCGAAGAGAGAGGCGCGCGACGTGACGATCACAAGTTCACAATAGAAAAGTAAAGGTTGAGGGAGTCTCCCAATGTGACGTCATTTTGGTGGCGGCTGTGTCGATGGAAACAATGGGCTTGAAGATAGAAATTGCGAAAGTATCTGAAGGCGTCTCTGTCGCTGCATATATACTCAATCACGTAACGTTCAAAATTTTGTTCAGGTCTTTAAATTTTGTTTAAATTCATAAATGTATTGATTTCTCACGAAATTCATAAACTTGAAAATTTAAACTCTATATTATTTAGAGTTTAGGTTAAGTTAGGTTATTAATTGATATCGTTTTAGACATTGGTGCTGGTGACGTATACAATACGAATGTCCTGTCGCATAAAAGTTTGATTGTATGTAGCGACGGAGAAGACTTCAAATACTTTCGCGATTACCACTTTACACCAGACCCGTTGTTCCATCGACACGGCCAGACCAAGATGACGTCACAGCGCCAACCACACCTGAACCTCATTATAAGAACTCCTGGGCACGACACCTCGATTTCTCTACTCTGAAGAGAATCCTCAGTGACACGAGAGCTCTCACTGTGTAACGATGTCTGTAACAGGCCCTTATTGGTCTGGTGTCATTCACTTAGTTTTATATAAAGCTTTTCATTTTTATTATATTGAAGTCATTATTCAAGTGCACATTTATTCATTTCAATTGAACTTGTATTCAACACTGCAACTTTTTTTTTGTCTCACTCATAACTCATTTATTTTGTGCAATAAAGGAAGAAAACTAACTCTATTAATTTCCTTTGAACTAACATTACTTCCACTATATGTATTACAAGTAAACCAGAAATTAGGTTCCTCTCAACTCATTTAGTTGCAAATTTGATTACAAATTCTTTATTTTTTATTCATCTTAAATTGATATTTGAATAAAACATCAGTTTCAAACTTCCTTTTATAATTATTTAAATAGAATTTAAATGAAAATCAACTCAATTATCCTTTAATTTTGTATGACTTCTGCTCTTCAATTTTTGTTCTCATTGACTCCTTTTGTTCAATTTTAGAATTATATATATATATATATATATATATATATATAACCTTTGGTTAGCTTCCGCCCGAATTGTTCATTCCGACGAAGGTCAAGCTTTTCACTCCACCTTAGACTTACAGTTTAACGTGGAATCCGAACCACGCCCCACCAGCAGCCCAGCGTCTTAACCACTAGGCCACCTAGGTTACCCCTTTATCCACCAACCACTTTCTTTATTGTGTGGAAAGATGAACAGCTGGGTTTTGCTGCGCGCCGGCTGCCGTCACCGGGTCTCGAACCCGGGGCCGATGGATTCGTAGTCAGCGACGCTAACCACTAATTTCTGCAACATTCGTGGCATTTTCTCAAATTTTCAGTCTGTTGAACACCACCTCTCTTCCTTTAAATCTCATCTTTTCCTCAATGAAATTCAGGTGTCTAGGACGACTGACAGCAACCCCTTTTCTGTACCCTCTTACTTTCTCTGTACTCAATTTCACTCCAAATGTGGATGCTACGTATATGTACGCAATGACCTATCTTGTTCTCGTATTCCGAATTCTATACCCTCTAGCTATGGCTTACATGCCAATCTCAAACTAAATACATCTATGCTGGCTATCTTTCTCATAATTCTACTGACTATCCAAAATTCTTTGACTACCTCACTTCCCAAATGGAATATGTTCTATCCTGCTATCCCTTTGCTGAAATTTCCAGTTTAGGAGATTTCAATGTTCACGACCACCTTTGGCTTTCCTCCCATTTCACTAACATCCCTGGTGAACAAGCTTACAACTTTTCTATCGTACATGATCTAGAGTAGATTGTACAGCACCATACTCGTATCCCCGATCGCCTTCGAGATAGGCCCAACATTCTGGATTTTGTTTCTCACCCCTCATCCTTCTTCTTACTCTGTGAAACTTTTTTCTCCGTTGGGTTCCTCCAACCACAATCTTATATCTGTTTCCTGTCCTATCACTCCAATTCGGCATTTGGATCCTCCCAAGATGTGCTGAGCGCAGGACTTCTGGTCCTGAGGAGGAACTCATCACTCGATTAAATACATTTGAAAAAAACCACCTCATGGATATGATGTCTGCAGGCAAAATAAAGGAGATATTTTCCAAGTCTTTGCTCTATGAGAACAGCAGTAACAGAGCGTCGCTCAGAGTTACTAGCTGTTGTATCAAAAGACATGGCAACTATGTGGTCTTCTAGTTCCCACTCTTTGAGTGATTCAACCACTGCTCGTGCCATAGTTTCTTCCCTTCCATTTTGAAGTTTTGGAACATTGAAGAGTTGCTCAATGCCTAGACCGGAGACAACAATCGGGAGACGTTCGACCATTATAGGTTTCCCAGAGATATCTTCCATTTGCTTTGAGTCCCAATGAACCACAATCGGAACGGACGAATCAAGATTTGTCTTAGCATCAGTAATCTGCTGTTCCCTATGCTTAATTCGGTTGCGCCTAATAGTCCATCTGTCTATAGCCATTTTCGATGGATCATGACCCATGGCTTTGGAGAAGGATGCCAATGTATAGACAGCATTTCGATTCGATACCTTCGTTCTGTTCAATGCAGCAGAGAGTTCTAAAATAATTACATTTGTGGGTCTACGGCACTTGGTAGGCAGAGAAGTGCTAAAAGCTTCTTCGTCAGATGAACTGGTGGAGCCAGTTTCACTGAAATCCAAGAGGTGAGAGACTGTGTCCTTAAAATGCAGCTGTTTCGCAGCCTTTTCATTTCGTGCATTTGCTGCGGCCTCTTTCCAGCTTTCGCTTTTCCTCTTTCGCTAGACTGACATCTGCACATCCCATAGAAGTTAATGCTTTTCCTTCATACAACTAGGCCTGAAGGAATTCTCTGTCTTCAGGGATTTTGATCATGTCATCTGCATAGTGATGAGATATATCGAATGTATTTGATAAATCCTCAATAAAAGCCACCTCCTTAGCTTTTTGAGTAGCTCCTCCAGGCTTGGCACCTTTCTGAAGGGTCTTCCATCGTCCCTGAAGTCTCTCCAGCCTTTGAATGGCGTGCTTCATTTGCGTCGTTGGGATGTGTGCCTTTTCCCAGAACATAAACACTTGCTCTAGGGTGGCTTTGGCACTTTCACAAATTCTCTTTTTCATATTTTTGTGATGTGAAAAAATGTACGAATATCATCTTGCGAAGGGAGACGAGCATCTAAAATTTTGTCTGAAGGACTTCCAACAAGATAAATTTCTGTGTGACCTTGTACATACTGCCATTATTACAAAATATATAAATTTGAAAATAAAACACGAAAATGAACAATATTCACATGTTATTAAAATAAAGGTTACTATCTTGTGAATAAAATTATACAGTTCAACACCTTCGACAAATAAGTAAAGGCTGCAGAAGTGCAGTTTCGCCTCACAGCTCATACTGAATAAAAGTAGCCTCTCTTGAGACTTACTTATGAGCCACGCCCATAAGACAATACTTGGTTAATACTGGTTAATAAATATAACCCTAAAACACACTCTGTACCACAGATACCACACCAACACCATGCCTATTCAAGAACTGAATTGGCTATTGCTTCATATTATTGGATTTTTCGAACTATATGTAACAGAAAAATTTGGTCGGCATGCGGCAGTTCTAAATATTGGTATGAAAAGACAAAACTTGGCTTGTCAGTTCAGTAATCATAATGGAATAAAAGAGTAGCCTGGCGTGAATCACTCCACCATGTTAATGTTTTGCCTATCACCCTAAATCACGTGATCTTATTAATAAGCAAACAACCACAGGGAAAAGGAAAAAGAAACACGAAATCCGAGCGCTTTCATGATATATTCACATCTTCAAGGAACAACAAGTAATACTTGTTCCTTGAAGATGTGAATATATCACGAAAGCGCTCGGATTTCGTGTTTCTTTTTCCTTTCCCCTGTGATTGTTTGCTTTATATATATATATATATATATATATATATATACACTCGTATATTGTCCAACCACTTTGAAATGCGTTTCTACGCCCATGCATGACACTACATACCATGGCTAACCATGTCCACGTCACTACTCGCCCCCCCCCCCGTAAATTATATTAATGTCGATCTTATGACTCCCTCTTTGACAGTTGAACGCACAATTGCCGTTCCTCATTTTTGTGGTCACGTTAATAACAAACTCGTTGAACTCTCTTTTCAGGAATGGTTCAATAAAACTCTTGCAGATGCTGTGCGCATCCGTAATTTTCTTATTCACTGGTGAAATGGAGAGGTATATAATTTTTTTTTTGGACAAAATTTAAACATATTTGGCGCGATACTTATGGTATGATAAGTTTTATGGCAGGCAGGGATTCGTCAATTGTTTCCTTGACGTTAAACATGTCGAAGACTGATGTACACCAGTCATGCACTATCCTTCACTCCCTTAGTCTTGTGCCTTGTCGTTCTCCTTCATTTTTATGCGAAAACGCAGCTCCCAATAATGTTGCTCCTGCATAGAATCAGAGTAATTCTACTGTCCTTTATAGTTTGGATAGGAACTCATCTAACATGACTCGTTCCTCCCCTCTTTCTCAACCTACTTCCTCTTCGAACTCCGTAGATTCGGAATCTTTCGAAAATTATTATTTCATCCCTGAAGTCGAGCTCTGTTTCCCATAGGAAGCATTTATAGGTTGCTTTGACCCTGAATGTTTTTATAGTCTTGTTTCTGCGTCTATAATGGACAAATGGAGTTACCACCCGTTTCACACATTCAGAATTCCGATGGAAACCTTATTCCCGTCCTTGCGAATACTGTACTCCCTGTGCGCTTTATTAATTGTGTTTTTTGTAGAGACTTCTTGTTAATTCCTTCGGAATATTGTCCCGGCTATGATTTAGTTATTGGAACAGAATTCTTAAGCCTCTCTCGGTTGTATTTCGATTTTTCGGCTCGATGTTTCGTTAATAAATGGAACGATAAACGTTATTTCACTCTCTGGTGCGATGCACCTGAGCAGGACATTTCTAGTCATGAAGAAACGTCGCCCCTGGAAATTACAGGCAATTTTGAAACTAATTTCTCTTCTAACACTATTGCCTCTCATAATTCTGTCATGTTTCATGACTCAAATGAATCACGTTTCAATGACTCTAAACCAGAGCTTTCCAAACTGGTGTGTCGCGAAACATTAGTGTTTTTTGTATTTTGAAAATTTTGATTTTTCTCTCAACAAAATCGGCTACAAGATAAACCACCTACTGAAAAATTATCTGATATTTGATATTTGATAACAAAAATTAAGTAATGTGTCGTGAAAATTGTTATGCTTAAATAGTTTGTCGCCAACGTTAAAAGTTTGGAAAGCTCTGCTCTAAACCCTTTGAATCTCCTTCATTAGTTCAGGCCTCTCCTTCTGAGGATTATTTTTGTAGCGAGTCTTGTGAAAGTGTTTATGAAGATAATTTTGATAATTGTGATCGTACTGACGATCATCCTGATTTAGTGAATAATGAAAAATGTGATAAGATATTAAAATATTACTTATAGTGTTAATTTATATACATCACTTGTCAGTAAAATTTGTAGGAATAGGCTAGGATGTTATTCAGTTTAACTTACTCAGATGAAAGATGTTTATGTACTTAATGGATGGAAATATAGAGTACCAAATTCCAAGGTTATCTCAGCACAACGCGATGTCTCTTTTCTGGATGGTGAATAGACGAGAAAACACAACGTACGGCTGTTCTGAAATACCGGTTTCTTATCAGCACAATCTAGCTATGCTAAATGTGTTAAGCCGAGTATCAAATTTAACAAAAGACTAGCTAGGAGATGTTACTAAAGCTAGTTTACACGTTAATATATGGGCAAAGAGCTTACAAATAAAGTTGGCGAATGAGTGGCTGAAGTCGATTATAGGCCTAGCCTATGCAATAATTGTAAAATAGCTATGTTCCGAAATGATTCGGTTTATAGTTCTATAAGCTTTATTTCGTTTAAAGCTCTGCTCTTCGTTGATGTTTATATGCGTTAAATGATGATTACGATCATGTAATCGAATAGCCGGTGAAATGATTGAACGCTGAACAACACAAATAGATGGTATGAGTAGTTTAACGATAAGTGAAGCGTCCCTTTGCTTCCGCCTGGTTACAAAACGCGCCTCAATCCGTGCTTAACACTTTCAATTTTTTCCATACTTTGCAGAGTTCGTAGTGCATACCTTTGCAATATTCAAGATTTTTCGCGTTGGAGTTATTGTACATCGTGCAGATAGAATAGTTTACATTTTTCGTTTTTCGGGTTATGTATGTTTTATTTTTTGCGACTGTGAAATGTTTTTCACAGACACGATGAAATTTTAATTTAAGAGAGCAAAAATAAGGAAGTAAAGAAAACGTTGCAGAGAGAGAAATTACTCGATAATGGTACGAATGATAGCCGTCCCAATGTATTCGCATTTTATTTACTATAATTAATTACAATGCTTTAATATCTTATGCCGTGAGCATAAATACGTTACACGTACCACATCACACAAAAGAAGAAGAAGGCCAAAATCAAGGTTCCAAAGTTTTCGAGATGCCTGAACACTTGAATGATTGGAGGTCATAAACAAGGGGAAACATGGATTGAAAAAGATTGTTCCAGAGTTGTTGTTGTTGTTGTTTAGCCGATCAGCCCACCCTGATCGAGCAAGCCGGCGGCACGCAGGTAACCGATCGCCCTCTTCGGAGTGGACCAGAGGATCAGCGCACTAGTGATGTTGTGTTGTGTTCGTTGTTGTGCTAGAGCGGTACAGTCTGTCATAATGTGTTCAATTGTTTGTGGTGTGTCGTGGCACAGGTGGCAGGTGTCGTCTATGGAGTTGTCTAGTCTGTGTTTATATGTTAGTAAGTTGGGGTGATGTCCACATCGGAATCGTGCTAAGTTAACTCGATCCGATCTGCTCAGGCTGATCTCTGACCTGTTAATGGGTGGCGGCTTCGCACCTTGGACCGCATTCGGACCGAGTCGTGTCAGTGCTTTGTGGGTTAGGTGTGTGTGTATGTGTTTTCTGTACTGTGTGATGTCTGTGGGGCGTGGTATGGAATGGAGTATTTGGTTATAATGTCTCTCTGGTGTTACCTTAATGGTGCGAGGTGTCGGTGCGTGATTGTACATGTAGTGGCAAGGGTGTTGTGGGTTAGTTGTCGCTGCTGCCATGAATTGTGTTCCCCTCAAGTCTAAATGTTCCCTAACTTTCAGTATTTTTGTTTCTGTGTGCAGGTGTTCTATTGGTGTTGTTTGAGTGCATCCCGTAATGATACGAAGTGCGTTGTTTTGTATTGTCTGTAAAGTGTTTATGTGTGTGTTTGAGATAATGGGTGCCCAGCATGGGCTAGCATAGTCCATAACTGAGCGAATATATTGTTTGTATATGAGTGATGTTGTTTCCTGCTGGTGTCCAAAGTTTGTGCCTGTTAGTACCCTAAGCGTGTTAAGTCTTGACGTACATTTGTTTTTAATATCCTGAATGTAGTTTGCAAAAGATAATGATGTGTTGTATGTGACCCCAAGTATTTTGGTCCTGTGAGTGTGTGGAATGTTGATGTTGTTTAGTGTAAGCTGTGGAATTACCTGGTGTTCTTTTGTGTTGCTTGTAAGCAAGGTGATGGTTGATTTTGTGGGCGCTACTTTGAGTCTATTGTGTGTGAGCCAGTCTTGTATACTGTTTATGTATGTTTGTAGGTTATTTGTAGCGGTGTCGATGTTGTTGTGGGTGGATGTTAGAGTGATGTCATCTGCATATGATGATAATGTAAGCTTGTTATCTATGGGTGTTGGAATGTCATGCATGTATAAGTTGAAGAGTGTTGGTGAGAGAACAGAGCCTTGAGGGACCCCTTTCAGAAAAAGCTTGTTTTTGGATGACTTGCCATTAAATGTGACATGTGAGTATCTTCCTGAAAGATAGTTGCTCAGCCACCTTCTGGTGTTATTGTGCAGGTTTGTGTTGAGTATATTGTTTATGAGAGGGAAGCGTGGGATAGCATCAAATGCTTTACTAATGTCTATTGTTGCTAATAGTGTACGTTGAGCTGGTCGTCTGGAGTTGATGCCATCCATGATGTGCTGCGTGAGGTTAGTGAGTAATGTCGTGGTTGAGTGGTGAGGTCTGAATCCATGTTGAGTAGGCGATAGTGGAATGTGTGGGTTGGTGATTTGTAAGATTAGTCTTTCTGTTACTTTGGAAGGTGTGCATAGTAAAGTAATGGGTCTATAGGAAGCTGGTTCTGTTGGATTTTTGTTTGGTTTGAGTAGTGTAATAATTTTACCTTGTTTCCATATGTCAGGAATAATACAGTGTTGGTGTGAATATGTGCTGATATTTGTGAGAGCTAGTATTCCTTGTGGGCCCAAGTGTTTAAGGTGTATGTTAGATATGTTGTCTGGTCCAGTAGCCTTCGAATTCTTAATGTTTTTGATGATCTTGGTGGTCTGGTCTGTATTGAAGGGTGTAATGGTTGTGTCGAGTCTGTAGGTTTTCTTGTGTCTGGCTGTTTGTCTGTCTGCATGTTTCTGGTTGTTGTCTCTGTTTAAGGGACTTATCTTTGCGTAGTGATTAACTAGAATGTTAGCTTGTTGTGTGCATGTTGGGATATTATTTTGGCTGCAACAGATAGCCGCGTGTGAGGTGTGAATGCCGCTGTTAGAGTGGGTAATGCCGTTTATAGTCTTGTATAGCCTGGATGTATCTGTGGAGTGGTTTAATGTTGTTATGAATTCCCTGAATGTTTCTGTTTGTTTTTCTTTGAGTTTGTTGTTTATTTCTGTGTTGAGCTGTTGTATCTGCTGTTTTATGGCTTCTGTGTGTGGGGTTTGTGTGTTATATTTGAGGTTGTTACGTTGCCTTATAAGGTGGGCTATTTCTCTAGTGTAATTTGGGTTGTATTTCCTAATGTTGCCCTTCGGTATGTATTTGTTTGCATTATTGATGATCTGATTAAATGTCTTGAGTGTTGTATTGATGCTTATGATGGGTGTGCTGTTTAATGTGGTGAATTGTTCCTCAGTCTGTTTTGAACTGTTCCCAATCAGCTTTCTTGTAATTTCTGTAAGTGTGCCTAAGGCTGTTGGGGCAGAGTGTAGAATGTGTTGTAATGATGATGGGCAGGTGGTCTGATGACAGTTGTTTTTCTGTTCGCCATTGTGTATGTGTTGCTAGTGAGGGGGAACAGAACGTTATGTCTGGGGAGGAGTTTGAGTATCCTGCTTGATGTGGTATGTGTGTATGTTCTTCTGTATTGTTAAGAATGAAGAGGCTGTTTAGTTGTGTGGCTATGTTGGCGCCTCTGGTGTTGCTTTGGTTGTGCAGGTACCAACTAGTGTCTTTGGCGTTGAAGTCTCCTCCTAAGATGACATTAGTGAGAGAGGCCAGATTGTGTAACTGTAGATTGTAATTGGCTGGCACCTGAGGTGAACTATCTGGTGGGATGTAAATGTTGATTAGTGTGGTGTTGTGTTTTGCGCGTGTTTTAATGTTAACTGTTCCAGAGTTGACCGGTTCAGTGGATGAAAGATTGAGAATACCTGATTAACCGTTGCGTTAGAAAACTGGACAGAAAAGGAATGAGAATGTGTCCAAAGTCTGTTGGTACTGCATGTTCTCCTTAATGGAGCAGGCATGCAGTTACAAAGTTCAGAATAGCACACGAGAAGCGTACTCCGAACAAGTACGGGCAAGACCTCTTTACAGAGACAGCAACTGAGTTGGGGTGAAGAGAGTGCAGAGCCGGAACCTCTTACAAATTGTTTTAGAAAGAGAGTACAGTATGCGTGATCTTTCCAGGAAAGCTCAAGAGAAAAGGAAGCACCAAGAATGTTAAGAGAAGAGGAAGGATTGAGTTGTATATTTTTGAAGATAAGGGGATAGTCGTGTGGAGGACTGTGACGAGTAAACAGATGAAGGAACTGAATTTTTGAGGCAGTGAAATCCACAAGGTTTTCTCTGTCCCAGTCAGAGATAGCCGTTTCTCGCGAAGCATGAAGTGACTGTTGAGAGGGACACTTTGCGAAGCGGGTGGAGAAATGAAGGGTAGAATCATCGGCAGAGTGGATAGAACAGGAAATACGACCTAAAAGATCATAATAAATAAAAGGAAGATTGGGTGATAGGAGGGAGCGCTGAAAAATACCACTATTAATAACTTTAGGAGAAGAACAGTGGCCATCTGCACCTGCAGCTATAGATCGGCCAGAAAGGAAATTAGAGATGAAGGCACAGATAGAAAGATAGAAACAGGAGGAGGGCAGTTTGGAAATTAAAGATTTGTGCCAGACTGTATGAAAAGCTTTTGACATGGTTAGCGCAATAGCAAAGGTTTCACCGAAATACCGAAAGGAGGATGACAAAGAGACAGATAAATAAGCAAGAAGATCACCAGATACTGATCGCCAGAAACTGACGATCTGAAAGAAGAATTTGAGTGGAGAGGTGTTTAAGAATTTCCCTATTAAGTATAGATTAAAAAACTTTAGGAAGTCAAGAAATCAAATCAATTGGACGATAGTTGGAGGGTTGAGAGCAGTTAGCCTTCTTTGGGACACGCTTTATGTATACACCTGTCTGCTGCTGTAGGTGTATGAACCAGTAAATAGCCTTCTGCCCATAACTTCGGGGATTGTTTCTGTGAATAATGGCTAAGGTGTCTTTAGGCATGAAGTTATTCTTGAACACTGTAAAACATAATGAGGCGATGGTGGTTGCGACTTGAAACGGATCGCATTTGAAACGGCCTATGTACATCCTTATAAAGGCCTGGAAACATACTCTCAGCACTCGTACATCATTCACGCAATAACGCTCACATTCGTCAGCTATATTATAAGGACTAGATTCATTAAAACTGTTGTAGTATTGGTTAAAATGTATAAGGGAAATATCCTTTTGAAACTTCAGCTGCTACGCCCATCACCTTGGGTAGCTTTGCTAATTTACAAGGTGTGAATAATAAAGTGTCTTTAAATTGTACATTGCCTCTTATCTGCATCTGTATTAATTTGTTGCCTCTTTTCAAGGGATTACCTGTAAATATCTCAGAGGTTTCGTGCTCAAGCAACTCCTTATAAAGGAACTGTGTATCAAATTTTGCCCCGTTATGGGCGAGAATATACACAGTCATTTTTTTGAACTTGTCCGCCAACTTGACAATATAGGACACAAAGAGCTTTACAGGGCTATCGTGGGCATTCGTTTTAAAAACGTTTGTCCGTTTACCACATTTGTGGCACTCATCACACTCGATGTCCATACACTCATCACAGATAGTCTGACTCACAAGTAAATGTGGAATAACCGCTTTGGTTTCAGCGTTCGTGTATGTTTCTATATCGTAGTACACAGTTATACAAGGGTTGTTTTTAGGCTTGGCGTCTTTCATATAACACACATGTTTTACTCCGTCCGCCTTATATTTCTCATGGCATGTAGAACAGTGAATCTCATTACATTTGTGCTTGAAATTTCCCCAATTATCCTTCATGTGAAACATACCACATTCACAGATTCTCATTTTCCCGCACGTGCCAATTGATTTATGGAGTTCAAAACAACTATTATTGAAAAATGTGCGTCTACACACATCACACTCTCTTCTCAGCTTCAACTACACGGCTTTCACATTTGGAGCTTTTACACTGTTCACATACCATGTGGCAATCTTTACAATGTTTCACTATATCATCCGCAAACTCGATACACCCCTTACACAAATCATGATGTCACTCATATTTTCGACTTTTATCATAACTCGCGTAAAGATCCCTTATATTACGGATTGGGAGATACGTTGTCCCTAACAGTCCTAAAATAAGTAGGGGGTCTTGTACGATCTCTCACACTGCTTTTAAAAACACACACAGTCCTACGACGATCATCCATTCCAAATACAACTATAAGAACATTCATTTCCTGTTCAACCCTTCTCAGCCCTTCAGGATCCATATTATATAGTCAAATTCAAGTTCACAGTCTACAGCTAGTTTACGGGCACGCTCCATTACCGTAGGCAACCAAATGTTTTTGACCCGTGTATTTAGTACAGTAAACATACGTGCTAAGACCACTGCTATAAAGCCGCAACCACGATCAACGTTTATATACCGTCTAAAAATAGCCTGAGAATTGAGGTTAAGAGTATAAGGTGTGGCGCTATGACCCGCAACACGGTATACACGGTCAATATTTACCGTGAAGTTGTCCATATTGAAGGCTATACTACTTTGAGAGGCCTGCATTATACGGCCTAATATATACTCTATATCTTCAGCTGCCAAACGTCTGAAGGGTATTACTACCCAAAAATCATCTACAGCTCCGTCATCTGACCAGAATCCAAAAGACAGCATCGTCCTGACTTCACGTTCGTCGCGGTTCTGAAGGGCAAACTCTACAATACGCTCAACTAGGCGCCGTAGTCCATACTTAACGCCATTGCTATACACAGATCTAGGATCGACCCTGACTATATACCGATTTCTAGTCAAGACTGGGGTGGGGGCAACGGTACGCACCAACTCGAATGTTATGCCATCCTCAACAGAGCGAGAAGCTGCTGCGGGGGATGTACAAGGGCTTGAACAGGAGTAAAGGGATATATTTTTATTTGAGGAAGTTACTATTGTGGGGATTGCGACATAAGACGTAGAGGGTTGGGGCTCTACTACTGGTGGTCTAACAACCGGCGCAATCCTAGCACGTTTTATACCTGACGTGGAGGGCTCTTCATCATCTCTCCGCTTTGAATTGTCGTGTGTTACAGGTATCGCTGGTGAGGATTCGTCGGTGGGGAAGGATTCTGTAATTACAACTACACTGTCGTCGGGGTCATCCGTAATGTCGATGATGGGGTGCTGTACCTCATCGTCATTCAAGGTTCTGTGGAAGAAGAAAACAAAATATAAGGAGCAGCACTCAAAATTTGTAATATTTTGTGAATGACCCACTTAGGAGTGTGACGTGTTAGAAATGGACTCTGTAGAAAAATTCAGGTTCACGAGCCCATCCACATGTATTATATCTGGACCTACAGGATGTGGTAAAACTATGTTTATGCTTAAAATCATTAAAGAAAAGGAAGAGATGTTCTCACAATTTGTGCATAAAGTTATATGGTGCTATTCGACGTATCAATCAGTGTTCAACGAGTGCCAAGATGATATTTTGTTCCACAAAGGTGTATATGACGTTAATTCGCTAAAGGGAAATGAACATACAGTCATTGTAATTGACGATCTCATGTTGGAGATGGATAAAACGTTTGCCGAGACATTTACAGTATTCTCCCATCATCTTAACATAAGCGTGTTCTTCATCAATCAGAATCTATTTTTCAAAAATAGATACGTGCGCGACGTGTCGCTAAATACACAATATCTAGTCTTATTCGCGCAACGTAGAGATGTATCACAAACTGGGGTATTAGCCAATCAAATTTCCCGAATCAACGTAAGGAGTTTTTGGAAGTTTATAAAGAAGCTACAAACCCACGTTACGGATATTTGCTTTGCGACCTTCATCCGCGAAACACGTTTAAGGTGCTTCTAAGAACGAATATATTTCCAAACGAGCCTGAAACGGTGTATATTCCAGAATGACAGAGACTAAAGAAATACCGTGAATTAATAAAAATCTATCATCGACTGCCCCGGGCAATGCAGCAGATGTTTATTAAAAATATCGACTCCGACATTTTAAAATGCATCTGTGAAATCTGTCTTAACGTTATAAATTGCAATGTGTCAATGAAACCACCTGAGAAGGCTCGCCTACGCCGTTACAAGAACATAATACGTGCACTCGCTCGTAAAAGTCAAACTGTAGCGAAGAAAAAACGAATTATTGTACAAAGAGGAGGGTCATTTCTCCCCATCTTATTTTCAGTTTTGGGTCCTTTACTGACTAGATTAATATAATGAAGAAAGTGGTAGTGATTCCACACGAGGTGTACGCTTCACTGCAAAGGAATCCAGACACGGATCTAGATCCCCGTAAAAGCAGACTTAAAAGAATGGAAAGCGAATTGCTAGCCCTATTAAACAGTGAAAAAACACCTGATGAGAAAAGAATCTTATACCAAGATGCTCTGCAGAAATTTCTTCACGAGTACGAAAATTATAAGAACCCGACAGAGATTCCCTTGGTTATTAGGCACAGCACGGGGAACGATGGACATGGTGACATAGGACCTGTACCCGACGATGCAGCTGACCAACCAAAGATTAAGGGGTCGGCCACACAACATATCGAGCATGTTTTAAAAAGCACCCTCCCACATACATTGAGGAATAAAGGTTTGTTTTTATAATCTATTGAATGAGGACCCAGCCATACAATGGACCGATGCAGGTGAGATCTGTGGAAGGAGTAAAGGTACAGGGGTCGAATATCGTAGACATTTTCCATGATCTGGTGAGAAAGTGGGATAGGCCCTCACCATCAGGATGGAAGCATATTAAAGCAAGACTACAACAAATAAATGTAATGTACCCAAAACATTGATAGGAAATCTGAACAGGTTAAAAGGCTTGGAGCATGCAACTCACGTGACTCAATTGAAGACGCCGTCACCCCCGGTGGTAACATCTTTGAAGCGGAGAAAGAAGAGGATAAACAACGGTCAACCCTACCCACGTGCCTCTAAAATATGCAAATGGCCAACATATTAACACGTTATTATGACATTTCTATGCCAGCCTCCTACGGCGGCGAAGATAGACTGTACAGAAGTGTTTACCGAGTAGGAAAAAAAGATGTTGAGAGATTTTTGCGGGAGCAGGACGCTTATACGCTTCATAAGCCGGTGAGGAAAAGGTTTAAAACAGCCAAGACAACGGCTGCCTCGATTGATTCTATTTGGCAAGCAGATTTAACAGACATGCAAAGATATTCTGTGTATAACGATGGTTACCGTTACATTCTATTCATAATAGATGTATTCTCTAGATATCTGTGGCTAGTTCCTCTGAAAAATAAATCACCTGAAACAGTTGCTAAAGCTACCAAAACGCTAATGTTAAAAGAAAACAGGGTTCCTGGCTATTTTTGTACGGATATGGGTAAGGAATTTATAGGCCGTGCTTTCCAGAACATGTTGACAGAGTTTAATATCAGCGATTACACTAGCAATTCTATACATAAGGCTTCTTTAGCTAAAAGAGTTCAACGTACCATAAAGGAACGCATGCACCGCTATTTTACACATAAAAAAACCCAGATTTCTAGACATTCTGGAATCATTGGCTTCATCCTACAACCACTCACGCCATCGCACGATTGGGACAACACCTAACGAAGTTTTAGAAAGAGGTACGCTGACGAGAAGAGATGGATCACCAACACCACCACACACTGCGCGTTTCAAAATCAATGATTATGTAAGGCTGTCGCGTTCGGGAAATAAATTTTAAGTGCCGAGGGATATTATCAAACTAAAGACGAAAGTAGTATTAAGGACAAATTTAAAAATTCTAAAACGAAGATATACGAGTGTTTTGGACGTCTGCATACAGATTTCACATTCCAGGAGAAGTTGCTTGTGAATGGCGTGGATATGAAAATAAAGCTCACCCGCACAAGTCCTGAGATCTGCTTAAATCTGGATGCTGATCAAGAAGAGGGAGTAAAACCCGTTGTGGTTCACATTATGGAGACATACCTCCGCGTACGGCGAGTGAAATTAAGTTCACCAAAACAACTAGAAACTGAGAAAAATTTACTAAACGCCACAGTGAAATACCCTATTAACAGAGTACAAATCAAACTATATACGGTGCCTGCAGGGTTGGCGTCGAAGCAGATAGAAAACATCGCCCTGGGAAATCTTCCTAAAAGGATATTAATCGGAATGCAGAACCATGCTTCGGTGAATGGAAAATATACAGAGTGCCTTTAAATTCGAGAATTTTGGACTTAAAAATATAACTCTATACGTTAATGGCATTGCGTTGGGAGGAACATTGAATACGGACTATTCATCAGATACTGTGTTACCTCTTTGCGCGAGAGCCTATAGTAATCTGGCCCATATTGCAGGTGATTGTGATGAGCTCGCTAATGGGGTAACGCAGAAAGATTTCATTGATCAATTTAACCTTGATGTGTTTGACATTACGCCTGACTTATCTGCTAGCGTAAATACTCATTTAAGTCCACAACAGAGCGGAAACATCTCAGTGAGGTTGGAATTCACCAAGCCTATAGACGCGCCTATTAGTGTACTAGTATACCTCGAGTCGCAAGTCCTAATAGAAGTAGATAGGTTTAGGAGCGTTATCACTGACTTTTAAAATGGATGCTAATACACTTCAGAGAGTAATGAATAGTGAACGAATCACACGTTCCAAATTCATCGGTGTGTTTGCGAAGAATGAAACATTGAATTTGCCAACTACGCGAGAATGCGGTAGTCTTATTGTGAACACAGATGTCATCGGTAATGAAGGGATTTATTGGTTTGCAATCTATTTTAAAAATAGGGACCGCCTGTACTATTTTGATTCACTCGGTACTCAACCCTGGAGTGACCCTGTTATTGTAAAATTTCTCGCTCAGTTACATATCCCCGAAGTTGTATGGAACCCGTTTCGATTACAAGGATATTTATTAATACTTGTGGAATATACTGCATTTCATTTCTCATGCATATGTCACGTGGTAAAGAATTTAGAAGTTTTTTAAAATTATTCGACCCGTGTCACACTCAACGAAACGATGAAATGGTATGTAGACAGATAAAAAGCCGTTTTCCAATTGTACGTACTCGGTGTATAGTATGATGTTTTTCTCGTGTATATATATATATATATATATATATATATATATATATATATATATATTTGTAACGTTAGTTTGTATATTCTGTAGTTTAAGTCGGTTATTGTACTGCTTTCTTTCATTTAATAAATTGATGAAAATATATTTTGTCTTCTTCCCCCCAAAAAAGAACGAAAAACACTTACATTATTTCGATGTGACATTCGTTGTGCTGGCTGTTCGGTATATCCTCCGTATTCAGGTCCATGCCACGAGGTTCTTCAAAAGATTGTATAACACGTGTCAAATCCTCATCGGACCTTAAAGGAGAAAGAATAATGTTCATATTGAATCTTTTTTAATAAAAACATATACAGAGTATACATATTGTAAGAGACCCCATTATGTGAAGATATCTTTGGTTCGCTCAGAGAAGCTCATTTAAGAGATTATTCCGAATGACATTTATAAAAAACATGCAAAAGATTACCATAAAAAATTGCGATTTTAGCATAATGGCGAGTATCTAAATGAAGTATTTGACGAGATACTACATCCCTCCATATATATATATGAAATAATCTTCTGACAGTTTGTGAATAATTGAATAAAAAAAATTAAAATTATAGACACTTACATTTCTATGGTAGTCCCTTGCGCTGGATCGTAAGGAGGTCATTGCAAATATCATCAACGGTTTGCGTTGGAAATAATCCATCACGGTCAATCGCGTTAAAAAGATTAATTGCAGTCAATGCTGCATTGTCACTATCTTGATCCAAATCCGGAAAAGTGTAAAGTTCGTGATCCATGGCGGAGGTAATGTTTATTCACTGGCAGAGGGAATGTCTATTCATTGGCGAAAATAGCTACTGTTACTCCCAGCTGAAAAATATTTCCTTTTATATGCACAATCACCAAGCTCCGCCCCAAAAGACCAAGAGCGGATGTTCGTAATGATTGGTTGTCAGTGCAACTGGGTGGGACTATGATAAGTTTTTGTACCAATCGTAACACCGATATAGCGGCTCCATGCTTTGGACGACTAATGGCATCTTTATATTCTCTCCGTAGATTTAATGCTGAAAAGGTTGAGAGGATGTTCGTAATGATTAGTTGCCAGTATAAATGGGTGGGGTCTAATTTGTGTACCAATCGTAACACCGATATAACGGGTCCATGCTTTGGACGACTAACGTTGTCTTTGTATTCTCTCCATAGATTTAATACTCGTATTACCCCTTGCACTCTCCGCCACGACAATATTTGTATCTACACTTGGTTTTCTCCAGTCCACCCATTTATGCAATATCCCTCGCAACAACCATCTCTATAAAAGATTTACAGAATGCGCATTATTATTTTTTGCGCCCCTACTAATTGAGTCAATTTTTTCGGATGCGTTATTTTGCGCCCATACTAAATTGATCCTCAATTTTTCGGATGCAGTTCGTTATAGGAATATATTCATTAGATTGGTTCAGCTCAGTATCGCAGGAAACAAAATTGGCACCGCTACTCTTTATTACTCTGACATTAACACCACAGTAATATCCTGACATAAACATCAAATTTAGAAGATTTTTGTGCATTACCATGTTTTGCGCCCATACTAAACTCAGCTTTGCCAAGATTGCTATATTCTCTCAGTAGATTTAGTGCTCATATTACCCCTTGCTGTCTCTACCACGTCAATATTTGCGACAATACTTGGTTTTCACCACCCACCCCTTTATGCAATATCGATCACAACAATAGTTTATTATTTTGCGTCCATACTAAATTGAGTCTCAATTTTCGGACGCAAGTTATTTTGCGCCCATACTAAATTGAGTTTCAACTTTGATTAATTAATGTATTCGGTTTGATTTCTCGCGTAGGAGTGTGGTAAAATTGTATTTAGTTATTGAATTTCTGTTTGGTTGGCTGATAAATGGGTACCCTAGGTATCCTACTGGTGGATTAGCCGGCGGTTGAGAGTCCGGGCGAAGACAGTTCAGCCGCTGCAGCGATTCCATGTTAAACTGTAGGTCTATGGCTGAGTGAAAAGGTTTGACCTTTGTCAAAATGAACAATTCGGCGAGAAAGTTAATTATTATTACTAATGTATTCGAGAGGATTTTATAATAGAGAAATTATAAATATATCCATTCCTTTATTTATATTTTTTAAAAAAGAAAAACGTATTCGGTTTCCACGTTAAACTGTGGGTCTAAGGCGATGTGAAAAGCTTGACCATTGTCAGAACGAGCAATTCGGCGAGAGGATTTTATAATAAAGAAATTATAAATATGTCCATTCCTTTATTTATATTTTTTAAAAAAGAAAAGAGTATTCGGTTTCCACGTTAAACTGTGGGTCTAAGGAGGAGTGAAAAGCTTAACCATTGTTAGAACGAACAATTCGGCGAGAAAGAGTTAATTATTATTATTATTATTGTAATTTGTACCACCCTATATATATATATATATATATATATATATATATATTTTGTGTGTGTGTGTGTGTGTGTGTTAACTTTGAAAAGTGTATAATAATAATAATAATAATAATAATAATAATAATAATATATCCATCCATTTTTTTTTAATCATTCATTTCAATAACTAAGATGATATACAAATTACGTGCAAATAAAAATAACTAAGTTGATAAAATAGAAAACATTTTTTATATAGAGGAAGGACAATCGTATGAAGCGAAAGGAGACGGATGTGTCTTTCAGAGAGAACGTTTTTTACCCAAATTCCTTCTCGCCAGTTTGCGGTTTTAAAAGGCCTCGGGCTGGACCTTATGCTGGATATTCTCATTACCTGCCTCCTCTAGCTGTAGTCTGAACACAATGTTAAAATAAACGTATTTGTAAGAGAATAATTATTTAATATAATTGTGTGTGTGTGTGTGTGTGTGTGTGTGTGTGTGTGTGTGTGTGTGTGTATAGATTTGAGAATATGTTAATGGAGCGATTTCTTTTGCTAAGCCAAATGTTTAGTGAATTTTTTAATGTTAATATTGTTTTAATAATTAATTCAATTTAAGCTGAAAATCCATTTATATTATATATATAAGGAATGACAAAATTAAATAGACACAGTTAATATGATTCTTTCTATATATATATATATATATAATATATATATATATATATATATATATATATATATATTAGGGGTGGTCGAAGTTGGCACCAGAAAGCGAATAAATATCCAGTAGTTGTCATTTCATCTATGAAATGTGAAAATCACAAAGAAATGCATTTTGATAAAAGATCAGAATGCTAATTTAGCTTTTAAGTTTCTAATTTTTTCTGTTGTCGCTTCATGCGTAAAATCCCGTATGCGGCATACGCGCAACCAAAACAAAGCAAACCCAAAATTATTAATTTGTTTCTATAAGCATAAATATCAACGTTTTGCTTGTATTTTTACATAATTATTAATTATGCATCTTTATTAAAAAATAATGGTAAAATATTATATTTCCTGTGACCGTTCACGCTTATCTCTTACATATTGCTATTCGCATTAACACTTTTCATTATGTTTCAGATTTTCCGGTGTAAATAATGCCGAAAGCGAAAACAAGACACCTGACCCGAAAGAAAAATGAAGAAAAGTATGGAGGTGGTCCTTGTGAATTATTAATGACCGAACCAAGCACTTACAGGCAGCTGATTCAATACTATTATAACCTTAATCATGCTAACCCTGGCGCAGATTTTTGGGCCTTAGTGCAGCAAGTTAGCAAGGAATTAAAATCCATCTGGTCTTCAGTGAACCCAAGGCTGCCTTTGATTAATGACAAATCCATTGACAGAAAGGTTAAAGACCTACTCACTCTTGTGAAAGACATTAATCGCAAGCATGCTAAGGCAAGTGTCAAGCGAAATCTGGATGCTAACTTGGACAAACTTTTTGATATTTCTGTCTGTTCATGTTCTCTGTTCTTTGGATATTTTGCCTTGCAGTGATTCAAGAGTATACTGTAAGAAGGACAAGTGTACACAAGAACACATCATCTGTGTTTGCCCTCGAAATGCAACGGTGCCACTTGAAGAAAGAGCATACCTTCGTGATCAGCGATCCAAAACAGGTCCTAAGGGTGCATACCAGCTCTCTTCAGTGGACACAGCTGCTGCCAAAAGAGATAGGAAGGCCAAACAAGGACAGCAACATGCACTACCTCAGGAGGAAGTTGAGCTAGTAGGATCTTCCATACAGCCTACAGAGTTGCCTCGACTTACAAGCAGTTCATCTGGTGGCGAGGTTAGTTTCCTTTTATTTATATTAATTATATATAATTATAAATAAATAAATAAATAAATAAATAAATCAAAATAAATAAATTAAATAAATAAATAAGTAAATAAATAAACAGAAAACGCATTAATATTTTCCATTTATTTTCAGGAAGGAGAAGATGAATGGCAGCATAGGAAGAGGCCTTCAGGAGACTACAGCCTTTTAAAGTTTCCCAGATATGCTATGGAACTTGTCAGAGGTGAATGTTCATCAAATCTGGGCGCAGCTCTTGGGAATGCCTTGCTCCATGACATCAAACACCTACTGAGACCTGAAGTTGACATCAATCACATCATGATTGACCAGTGCAAATTAGACAGGGCCAAAGCCCAAATTAGGGTAGTTAGTGAGGGTGTGGAATCAGAGAAAAAGACACAGCTCATTTGTGTTGGTGTGGACGGGAAGGTTGACGAGAATACCATGACTTACAAAGAAATAGAGACACCTGAAGGGGAAACCGTTCTCAGAAAGTGTGTTGACGCAGAACATCACCTCACCTTCACCTATGAAGATGGAAAATCTCCTGGCGCCTACTTGACCCACAGAACAATTCCTGTTATAGGAGCCACTGCTGAGGTCCTTGCTCAGGAGACATTCAGTGTCCTTAAAGAATATAATAGCCTTGAAAGTATCCGAGCTATTCTTCTTGATAATACCGCAACCAACACTGGCTGGAAGAGTGGTTTAGTGGTAAAACTTGAAGAAACTCCGGGGAGGAAACTGCACACTATTGGTTGCGCACTGCATCAGAATGAACTCCCACTAAAAGCTATTTTCAAAAAAATGGATGGAGTGAGAACTGGCCCAAGAAGTTTCAGCGGGCCCCTTGGGCAAAGGTGCGCAGAAGATACCCAGGATGAACCTCAGGTACAGTTTGAAGCTGTGGAAACTCCAATCATTGAAGGGTACATTCCAGACGAAGTACTGAAAGACCTCAGTCATGATCAAAGGCTTCTGTATGAGTATTGCAGAGGGATCGGATCAGGAAGAGTAGATGACAGATGGGCTGCTTGGAAGATTGGACCACTTAACAATGCAAGATAGTTAACTCTTGCCATACGACTTCTTTGTTTGTACACAAGAGACAAGACAACAGACCAAACCTGAATTTGAAAAAGTTGGTCCATTACATTGTTCGAGTTTATGCTCCTGCATGGTTTGAGATAAAGGCATCCTCTAAGCTGCATGATTCTCTTCGCATCCTCTCCTCTGCTATCAGCCGACTGAGGCTGATTCCATTTGATGATGTAAAACGCACTGTAAAGCAGAACATCCAGGGTAATGTTTTCTGCCTCCGACCTGAGAACATCCTTTATGCCATGGTGAAAGATGATGAAGACAGAATCAGGAATCTTGGGCTTCAGATTATACTCACTCTCAGACACGGGTAAATTTTGCGCTTCTTGTAATTATTATTTTTTTTTTTTTTTTGCCAAAGCTGAGTTATTCTCCAAAAAATATGGAAAAAATATTAAATTGTCACTTTAAGTGGGTAATTTGTTTGTATTATTGAAACGGCAATATTTGAGTACTATTTTTCATTTATATTTATATTTTTATTTATATTTATATTTTCATTTGTAGTTTCATTTTCATTTTTCATTTATAGAATAGAGAGCAACCAGGAAGCAGGGAAGAAAATTCCCCAGGTGAATTGGAATGCAAATCACTGGCATGAGCTCATCGACCTCACTGACCTTGATGTCATGGAACCACCTACCACACAGCACCTATCTGATGAAGAAATCCAGTCATTCATGGACACTAACACTAAGCCAGACATTCCAGACTTGCCTTCTCACTCTCAGGGTGTTGAGAGGAGTGTGAAATTAGTGACAGAGGCTTCCCATACCGTGTACGGGTTCGAAACTCGTCACAGATGTATCCTTACTAAAGTACTGTGCAGGAAGATGCGTCCTGCATTTATGTCAAAAGGACATTTTTCTCAATCTTATGATGATTTATATGAATATTTTTTCTTTTTACATGAGAACATGTGATTTTTTTGGATTTATCACCTTTTGAAAGTATTTTTTCAAGTTTTGTAGCCAAAATAAGTGAATAAATTAGCAAAAATGGATGTTTTTTCAACGAAATTTTATCATTTTACACTTAAAACACATGATATACATTAGGCATTGTCTCCTCTTGGGATAGAAAATGATATTGAGTTGCTACATCTATAATTAGTTAATATTGTCTTCATAAATGACGAATTTACCTATCGCGTATGACGAAAATTGGGTCAAAAACCATAACAAACTTTAATTGCAAATCCGCAAGCAGGCCCTTATCCGTTTGCTCTAAAAAATTTTTGGGGTTCATTTCTCAACCAAACCTAACTACTGGGCACTTATTCACCTTGCGATTTCAAAACATGTGGAAAATCGACCCGCCCTAATATATATATATATATATATATATATATATATATACACAGGGCGTCCCAAAAAATGTATACACACTTTAAATACTTATAAAGGCAGTGTTTATTAAAATACATTTCATTTTCAAAATGTAATAGAATCTACAGACATTATTTAATTGTTTTGTCAACGCCTGTTTTCAAACTGACGTCCGTTCTGGTCCAGGCACTGCTGATAACGCGAAGCAATGGAATCGCAAACATCACGAAACATTTCGTTTGGTATTTGTGTGCATTCTCGTTCAATGGCTGCTCTCAATTCAGCGACTGTTGCAGGTTTTATAGCGTAGACTTTGTCTTTTAAGTATCCCCATAAAAAAAGTCTAGTGGTGTGAGGTCTGGTGAACGCGGAGGGTATTCTACGAAACCCCTTCGTCCAATCCACATCCACATCGTGCCAAGTACCACTCGCAATACTCCACTCTTCGGTCCGGATCATCTTCATTAATAGCATGGACTAATCTTGGAATGTAACTTTTCCATTGACAGCGCTTCAAAATGCGTTGGACAGACGATTCTGAAATTCCTACCTCACGACTCGCTTGCCGCACAGATTTTCTTGGACTTTGGTGATACGTTTCCAGTACTCTTTCTTGCTTTGTGGGGCTTGTCGATGTCCGTGGTCTTCCGGAACGCTTCTTGTGGACATTCTGAACAGTTCCATCGGCTTCAAACTTATCTCTAATTCGAGTGATGGTAAGTCGCGTTGGTGGATCTGTTTGAAACTCCCTCCTAAACTGTCTTTGCACTTCAACTGCGTTTTCACACTTCCAGTAGCATTTTAGAATGAATTTCCTTTGTTCAAAGCTTAGTCTGACTGCCATTATTAATTCTAATGGGTTTAACTTGGAAAGAAAGAAACATCAATTGAGCTATCAGCTGTTAAAGTGTGTATACATTTTTTTGTGACGCCCTGTATATAAAGGAATGACCAAAGAAAATAGACACAGTTAATGTGATTCTTTTTTGATCACTTGTCTCATAAACACCTCCAAGTAAGAGAGACTTGAATTCGCCTTAGCAACAACAGGTGATCACCGACGAAAACGTTCCATTTTCCATAAAGAACAAGTACACGGGGATAGATACAGGGACTCCCCCCCACTGATATTCCTCGTCGAAAAGAGATTTTCTCTACCTTATATATATATAAGGTAAGGAGAAAGTTGTTCAATTGTGTGTCTATGTGTGTGTGTGTGTGTGTCTGTGTGTGTGTGTGTGTGTGTGTATTTCTTCTGAACTATTATTTTGACGATTGTATGTTCCGTATTATATTATTTTTTGTGCAGTAGAAGGCAAATTCTATTTATTTACAATAATTAATAAACATATTGAATTTTTTATTGTCATTTTCGGTTTTCGTTTAAAAGAGAAAGCCTGTTTGCTTTGGTAACGAATTAAAATAAATGGTGGTATCTAGCAACTCACCCTAATAATGTATACCTGTACAATTAAAATAAAAAATGGTATCTGGCAACTAAGACCTGCTTGGCTTCGGAGCTGGGAGTTTGATGACGACAGCTGTTGAATAAAGATATCTCCTTCCTTCCTTCTTAGGTTAAGACTTAGCTTAGTTTCCCTTTGGGGGGTTAGGACGCCCCACCTTGTCCCCTAAAGCCCTCCTCCGTCTATTCTTTCTCTCTTAGGTTAAGGCAACCCCTTTGGGGGAGGTCATCCTTCCCTCTCCCCCCGAAAACCTCTTCCCCTCAACCTCCCCTCTCCCCCTTGGCTCCTTCTAAGACAACTGGCTGATTAGGGGCCTATAAGACAACGGCCACTCGGCTGAAGTCTTAGTGTGCACTTGGCTTCTGCCAGGTGAACACCTCTCTTGCTTTCTCTCTTTCTCCTGTCTTTCTCTTGGGGGATAACGCCGCCTCCAAGTTTCATGACCCCTTGTTGCACCTGCAGCACCCCCCACCCCCATTTGCAGCATTGAGTTGTTGCACACACCCCTCCCCTTCATTGCATACCCCCACCCCCTTCATTGCATACCCCTCCCCTTTGCAACATACCCCCACCCCTTTTGCAACATTGATCATTATCTCTTGCAACATTCTTGCACTCGTCCATTTTTAGCCCATACTACTACCCTGCAGGAGTTTGTTTAAACATTTACGCCTACACTTAGTCCTCCCCCCAACTTTAGAGAGACGTCTCTGGTTGCATTGTGCCCCACCGAACATAATCAACCATCGACCAACCCATTTGTTGATCACTTGTCTCATAAACACCTCCAAGTAAGAGAGACTTGAATTCGCCGTAGCAACAACAGGTGATCACCCACGAAAACGTTCCATTTTCCATAAAGAACAAGTACACGGGGATAGATACAGGCCCCCCCCCCCCACTGATATTCCTCGTCGAAAAGAGATTTTCTCTATCTTATGGTGGCACAAGTACAGCCATGACAGCCATCCAATTACAGAAAATACGTTTACACATTTGCCTGCCTTGTTAACATGTCTAAGAATAGACTAGACTGTATTTTGTAGAAATGCATAATTCCCTAACGAACATAAAAGACAAAAAAGGAAATTGCATGGCATGGATTAGGTGAGGTAGAGTTGCGTTTCTGCATCACTATTTTTTATTTCTCTTCTTTCTCTTGGGTGGCTGGGAGCATGTGACGGATGAGGGCATGGTGTGAAAAATCTGATTTCCGTTCCCAATTCCTTTTTCGGCGCACCGACAATTGAGCGCAAGACAATTGAGCGCCGACAATTGAGCGCACCGACAATTGAACGCAAGACAATTGAGCTCCGACAATTGAGCGCACAATTGAGCGCTTATTGCTGATCCCGTCTCAACTACCAGTTAGTTGGTGGTTACTTTTAAGCTCCGCCCAAATCAGACTCGTAATAGGGCAGGCTTGCCTGTGCTCTGGAGCAGAAGCTCTTCAGAGGTTGTAAAAGTAAGCTGACCTTAATTTTGTATATACTGTATTTCCATGTTTTGTGTTTTTGCCCATTATGTATTTTTTCTAAGTTTTTTTTAAAAATTATTTGGTTTACTTATATTCAGATTCGGTTGATTGTTACTTTTAAGCTCCGCCCATTTTGTGTTTTCTCTTTTTTTGGCTGATATGGTAGCTTTTCCGAAAGCAAACTGTATTTTGGGTTAGTTATTCAGTTAATAGGCTCTTCATTATGAAACATGACAATTATATTCATCAGTTTGAATATAGGAGCTCTAAATTGTTCAAAAAATGATTTTGTTCTCATTCCAGTAACCTTTCCACAAAAAATGCAGGTCCATTCCATTTTATCCACTCTTCTAAGTCCGGAATATAACTTACATTGTATATTACAATGTGGTGTTAAAATGTATGTTTTTTAAAACATTCCTCTCTAGTAAAAACGCAATAATTGCAGCCTCATCTTCAATTAAACAATTTTGTTTAAAATTTAAGCACTTTTTCAAATTATTTTCTTATATCCCACAGCATGGAGAAGATAATATCGGAGAAAGGAAAAGAAAACATCTTATATCAAGGATATTCGTACAGACTAGACAGAGTGCTAACTTCCGGTAAAGTCATGGCGCTGCGTCAATGCACATTGCAAAGGAAGAATTTACGTTTTCGAAGATGACTGTACAAATGCAAAGGAACATGATCATGTTCCCGATCCAGCAAAGTCATCGGCAACTGCATCAGTGTCACAACTTCGGGAAAGGGCCGCGACATCGAATGATGCACCTCGTCGAATCATTCAAGAGACCCAAGTTAATTTGCTTGGTGAAGCAATCGCTATCCTTCCCAAGTATTGCTCCCTTCAGCGTACTATACAGCGTCAACGGAAATGTAAAGGAATCCCAGTTTCAGCACCAAGCGACGTTGCAGATATTACAATCCCTCAACAACTTTCTTGCACGTATGCTGGGGAGAACTTTCTGGCTCATGACTCTGGTGCTGATGACCCTGATAGATATTTTATATTTGTTACTACAGAAAATTTGACACTGATGAAGGAAAATAAGCAGTGGTTGGCCGATGGAACGTTTAAAATAGCCCCACAGCTATTTTATCAATTATTTGTAATTCATATCATTTATAAGGGAAGCGTCCTTCCTATGGTTTACATTCTGCTACAGAAGAAGTCTGAGGAAGCGTATCGCCGTGCTCTGACTCAACTACGTCTAATGGATGAAACAATCTCGCCCAATTCAATTTTGTGTGACTACGAAAAGGCATTTCATAATGCTTTTTGTTCCGTGTTTAGTAATGCGGATGTGTTCGGGTGTTTTTTTCATCTAGGCCAAGCTGTATGGCGAAGGATTCAAGAGCTGTCTTTGGCACAGCTGTATCGTACAAATGAAGAGATACGTACATACTAAAAAATGCTAGTGGCTTTAGCATTCGTGCCTGCAAGTGACATAATAGGTGTATATGAATTGTTGCAAGACAAGATGCCTGATGAGTTAGAAGAGTTGGTCAATTATTTCGAAGACACATGGGTTGGCAGACCATTCAGGAGAGGAAGAAGAAATGCTCTATTTCCCCCACACGTTTGGAGTGTCTATGAGCGCATTCTAATTGATCATCCACGTACGAATAATTCTGTAGAAGGATGGCATCGAGCAATGCAGATGTCTGTTGGGCACATCCACCCCACTATTTACAAATTTATAGATATCATTAGGCTAGAACAAAGTCATATAAGAAATAAAATTATAAGAATAGATGTAGGGCATAAGGACGATGCAAAACATAAAAAATATATAAGAACAAATAAGGCCATTGTTAAACTTGTACAAGAATATCCAACAGCAAATAAGATCGATTACCTCCGTGCAATATCATATAATATAGGCCTACAAAAGTAAAGCTGAAAAGCGCTAAAGTTTTAATTTATTTGAATAAATTATTTTAAGACATTTTTTGTATATCTAATATAATATGCTGTAAATAAATTTTTATAAATGCCTCAAAATGGATTTTCTCTTATTACTTATATGTTATTTCATATGTTAATAAAACAGGTTAGACAAGCAAAAAACATTAAACATGTTAAAGATCAGCACAACCTTGCGTTGTTGCGCTCAATTGTCGGTGCGCTCAATTGTCTTGCGCTCAACTGTCGGCCCACGTCCTTTTTCAACCCCTTTCCTGTAGAAGCATTTCATCATTTTGTTAATGTAATGGTTTTGCGCGTACATGGGTGTAGACTCTCTCTTAATCCTTTTGGGGCTAGCTTGCAGTGGGCCATGAGGTCTTTGTTTCCCCGATACCTCGTTAAATAGAGCTGTAAATATTTTGTAGAAAATCAAAACCATATGTTTAAGGTTTTTGTGACTATACCAAGTAGTTGACACGATCAACACAAATATATTATAACGTTAGCTTATACAACGGTGCTATCTAGTGTACGATTTCTATGGGTGCATAGCGTAATTGTAGAGCTAAGTTATATATTCGCTCCTTTCCTGTAAAATTTCCTTGGTTACTTTTCCAGTTTCTGTAACTCTACCAAGGTCTGCTACTCACATTTTTTTTTTGTGCTTGTTTTCGTAATGTGTCCGACGTTATTTTATCGAAATCAACTTGAAATCACCGTTTTAAATCTCCAGAATGAAAACTAAATTTAAATTTCACAAAAAGAGTAGAAAAAGTTTGATTTTAATTTCGAAAGGTCAAAGTTTGCCTATATTTTAAAGTAAATCCTATAATCAGTGCTATGATGTAATTAGTTACTCGGTAATCGTTACGTTTTTCAGTAACTTAATGGTAACTAGTTACATTTTCCTGCCGAGTAATTGTAACTGTAACTAGTTACAAAAAACCATTAATATTTGTAACTTGTACCAATTACATATTGTGCACATGCAAGTTCATTCACAACATGCAGTATAGTGATGTATGTCACATCCGCATCTGCGGGATGCGGATGTGTACTATTTACTAAATTGCTATTTTTGAAGCACAATTTGCCCCTCATTCAGTTCAAATAATGAAACTTGTGCAGCCTTCATTTGATCTTTAATGTAACTGGCAATGTCTGTTGTGTATTTGTATAATTAATTGTTCATGCTACACTACATAACAATGTCATAAGCACACTACTTTCCAAAGGGTGGTGGTTGGGGAAAGTGGTTGGTGGGATGCAAGACGAGTTGGATCCCCGTCCCGCATCCTGGTAACACACAGTTGTGTAGCGAAAACTCGTCCAATAAAAGAGTGTATGTAAAAAAATTATAATTACAAAACAATATTATCTAATATTTAATATATAATATTATCGAATATCTAATATTTATAACGAACCAAAAATCGAAAGTCAATTAATAAATTAAGTATGAATTTAAACTCTCAAATCATCAAGCTGAGAAAGTTATGCATGAACATCCGCATCCGCGGATGTCTGAAATCTGACATCCGATACATCACTAATATATATATATATATATATTATATATATATATGCACTAGAATCACAAAATAACACGTGACCTTATTAATAAGCAAACAACCACAAGGAAAAGGAAACATAATGTGAATATATCACGAAAGCGCTCGGACTTTGTGTTTCCTTTTCCTTGTGGTTGTTTGCTTATATATATATATGTTACGGCCCTTTTGCGAAATCGGCCGTTTTGCAAAAAGATCGGCCTTTTTGCAAAAGGGCCAAAAACCCGGCATTTTTGCATAATGGCATTAAATGCCAGGCCACTTTGTAAACAGGCCGGCATATTTGCCATTTTGGCCATGCTGTCGGCCATTTTGCGAAACGGCAGAACTTCACATTGAACTGGACAGTGAATGGCCGGTTAGGTGAACTGGATGTCCGGTTAGGTTAACTGACCTAACCGGGCATTCAGTTAACCTAACCGGGCATTCAATAATTTAAATCGAACTGAATTTAATCTCTTAATTGGAGTTCGGCCTTTTCGCAAAATGGCAGACAGCATTATTATAGTCATTTTGCAAAATGGCCTGGCCTGGCATTTAATGCCATTATGCAAAAAGGCCGGGTTTTTGGCCCTTTTGCAAAACGGCCGATTTCGCAAAAAGGCCATAACATATATATATATATAATATACATATATATATATTAGGGTGCCACATAAAAATCATTTGATTTTTAGGACGGCCCTTTGTGGGATTGTTAGGTTGGGTGAAAAAGCCCTGAATATGAAATTTTAGCCAAATTGAAGGATATTTAGGGGTTCCGCATCGACCATCTCTGGCGTACCACGTGTCAGAAGCAGAGCTGGGCACCGCAAACTCAAAATCACTTCCGCAATCGCAAATCCGCAAACTCAAACCTTACCTTCCGCAACCGCAAATCCACAAACTGCTTGCCATTTTTGGTGCCGCAAACGCAAATCCGCAAACGCAAACCATATTTCCAATTTTTACAGTGCTGGGCACTTCCGCAAACACTTCCGCAAACCGCAAATTCCGCAATCGCAATTTTAACTATAAAAAGTATCCAAAACATTAAAGAGGTATAAAAAGTTTTTATATCTTTTTAATGTTTAATGTTTTAGCCTTGTTTTTATTAAAAACAAGGCTTAATAATTTATTACAATAAATCACTATTGTAGAAGAAATAAAAATACTACATGTATTGATATATTATATTGAACAAAAACACCTCCTGCAAGTAAATAGTAAATAAATTAAATAATAAATTTAATCATTTGAATTTCATAAATTTTGAGACTCCAAACCTTGCCTTCTCTTTTTTACTGAAACTCGGGTGTCTGGGATGACTGACAGCAACCCCTTTTCTGTACCCTCCTACTTTCTCTTCTCTATTTCGTTCCAAAGGTGAATGTTGCGTATATGTACGCAACGACCTAACTTAATTTACTCTCGTATTCCCAAACTTGAATTCTCCGAGTTCTACACACACTGCATAAGGCTTACATGCCACTCTCTAAATAAATAAGAGGGTTGTTCAAAAGGTAAGTTTACGATAATGGTTCAGAATACGGGTGCCACTTAATTAAGCAAAATTTCGAAAATTACCATAGAGACAAAGTTTTCTCATTAAAATACGTTCATTGCAACTAACAGATTTAAACTGGCTTGTGTGAGATGGCGGGAAGATGCACGGGGCGGCGGAGTGGCGGGAAAGATGACGCGCTGCCTGCCAGCCAATTGGCGGCCAGTGACAGCAGCGTCACAGCACTAGCGGGCTTGGCCAGTGGCCACGTGGGAAATTTGCGGAAAGATTTGCGTTTGCGGTCTTAGTTCCGCAACGCAAATTCACTAATTTGCGATGACTTTGCCGCAAACGCAAATCCGCAAACGAAAAACATACTTCCGCAATTTCGGAATTTGCGGAAGTGTTTGCGGAAGTGCCCAGCTCTGGTCAGAAGTAATGAGTTTCTCCAAGAAATTGCTCCAGCTCCAAGGGGTAAAGTAACATGTACAATGTCAATATAAATGCTATCATACACCATGGCGTAGAGGACAGTCACAGCTATATTTCCATAGCATTAAGTTTATTCCATCTCCAATATTTTTTTTTATATTAATATTTTTGTCGCGGTTCAAAAGTTTTTTTTCAAAGTTTCACCTTAATACGTTTATGCTTTGTAATCCAAACCACACCAACCGGCAACCAGCTTATAACAACACAATACGCAACTAGCAAACAGTGCAAACACCTTAACAATATTGTTCAACATTATTTCATAATTAATTGGAATAAACTTGTCCCACCATGCCTGGGTAGCAGGATACTATTCTCTGTGTGTAATGTTATTAATAATACAAAATCATTAAATCAATTACAATTTTATTGCAACAAAACAACTTAATATTATTAAAATAAAAAACATTTTATTCCATATTAATCATAGTAATATACTGAGCCTACTGGCCATATAAATCAAAATAATAACTAAGAAATAAAGTATATACGATTATACATTGTTATACAGGATTAATAGGAGTAACACCCTATAAAAATGAAGCAAATTCAAATATACCATAAAGTACTCCCAAACCCGTTAAGGATTTCCACTGCGGGCGCTCGGGTGCTCTTTGCGGTGCTTCTCAACGACTTGCATCAAGTACTGCCGTTGCTCCTCGTCCTTGGTGAGTGCGAGATTGTAGTTCTGCATCAGCGCGACCCCTCGCTCCGCCCGGACATTGACAACGCTCAACGTAGAGACACGGCGTTTCCCCGCCAGGTAGGACGCATTGTTCGACCAGGTAGCCGGCTCCAACTCTAGGAAAAAAGTATTGATCGCGAGCCGCTCGAAAAGAAGCGTGCTGGATGTCGTGCAAAAGTCTGCGACTGTCTTTCGCTCGAGCTCCTCCGGGCAGACGTCCAGGGCAATGCGCTTGAGTGGCTCCTCGGTGCCCTCGACATCCTTGATGGCCGTCGCAATTCGACTCTTCTCCTCCAGCGGAGTGTCGTCATCGAAGAGAGCGAGGGCGGCCAGGTGTTCACTCAGGTACCAGAGATGTCGTCGAAACACAGGGGAAGTAGCCTTGGACACGTCCTTGTCCACCTTGTCGTAGTCAACCAGCGCCTTGAGCATCGCCAGGTCAGTTCGAAGGGCAGCGGCGGGAAGGGGCGCCGTAAACCAGGCCGGAATGTAAACCAGCAGCGCAAAGTTTACGAAGCGCAGGATGCCCCGGGCCTCGCGAGCCTTAATAGGGAGCTGCTGCCGGAAGAGGTGGAGCTTGATGGCGTATATCACTTTGGCCATCCACCGGGCGCGGTGGAGTGCGCCCGGTCGCATGAAGCGCACACCTCGCTGGGGACGCCTCCAAGCGCTATGATCGCCAGCTCCAGGAGCTCTCGGTAGTCGTCCCGCGGCTGGCCCTTGGTGATGTGACCCTTGAAACGCGCGATCAGATCGTCTCGCGCCTTGAGCAGCGGCTTAGTAAGGTCTTCCTTGGAGATGGCGCTGAATTGGTCGGTGCAGACGGATTGCCAGCACTCCTTCAGTCGCGAGAACAGTTTAATGTCAGGACCAGAGGAGGGGCCCATGCACTCGATGAAGGCTTTCTCTGCCACCAATTTTAGCATGTGGTGCCGACAGGCCAGGTTCAGCAGCTGGCGGTGAAGGCCCTGCTCGATGAAGACGCAAGCGCCCGAAACGACGCCCGTGTTGGCAGCTGTCGTGTCAAAGGAGAGCCCGACGACACGATCAGCGATTCCCCAGTCATCCAACGAGTTCAGCACAGCATCTGCTTGGGCGCGACCAGTTCCAGCAGGCAGCTTCGGCACGGAAGAAGTTTGTCGACGCCGTCGCCGGACACGACTATGGCGAGGCGATCGACCTTCTTGCCGCTGAAGTCGGAGACCATCTTCCCGTCCCAGTGAACGATGAGCGGGACACTGGGATCGAACGTCATCTTCACTTCTTTGGCGATTTCCCCTCGATGACGCAATCGCCAACGCCGAATCGTCTCGTGACTGAGAGCCAGTTCATCTGTGTCTTGAATATCCAGACTGGAAGCAGCTGCTTTCATGAGTTGAACGGCTCCACGGTTGCTTGTTTTGGTCCGGTCCAGTGCCGACGCTAGGTCTTGAGTCATAATGTTCTTTTTGCGACGGCGCTTTGTAGGTGGATTGGTTTCCTCTTCTGTCAAGCAATTAGGCGACGACGACGAGTTTGATGATGTAAGGGTTGCTGTTGCCAGTGATTGCTCTGATTGCTTTTGACGTTGCCTTTCTTTGGCAGCTTCACGCGCGGATGCACGTTGCTCAATTCCAGTGAGGATTTTGTCCACCCCGGACATGACACCACGGCGACCCTTTTCGCGTTGAGCAAGAAGGAAGTCGCGATCCTCCTGGATGGTGATGACGGAGAGGGCGTTGTCGAGAGCCACGTCAAAAATGTCATCGAGTCCCTCGGTGAAGGCCGCCCTGGCTGCCTCACCTGTGGCGCCGGACCGCTTCCGGCTGCGCTGCAGTGCCTGCCAATTGTCATAAAGTCTAAGCAGTTTTCGCGCGGCGCTTTTGGAGGTCATGGTCGGGATTCTGGCCATAGCCCAGAAAGTATACACCTCGACGATCACATTACGCGCCGCCTCGGCTAGAAGTTGTTTTTGCACCTTATGAAACTGTATAAACCGGCGAAGCACTTCACCATTTGAAGGTAACCTGTTTCCCGTTAGGGGGCTTGGGTTGGCGTGTCCGATTAGCCATATCTCGGTCTTGGATCTCAGTGAGCTTGCGGTAGCCATCACGAGATGATCACGCGTTGAATGCGTGAAGGAGACTGATTGACTGAAGACTGTGACAGTGTGACTCACCACACTAACCCGGCGTTGCGCTGTTGCCAGATCTCAATGCTGAAAAGTAGTGAAAATATATACAATGAGAAGCAAATATTAATTATATTTAAATTTATGAAATGCATAAATTATAGCAATATATATGCAGGGTTGGCTGGTTTAACCCAAATGGTTTAAACCATTGGTTTAAACCATGGTTTAAACCATTTAAAAAAAACCATGTTTTCTGTTTTTTTTTTGTTTTTTTATAATTTCAATTTTTACAACACAAATTATTTAATTCATAAACTAATAGCTCTAAAACTAAAACTTATATTTATATTGATAAGACCTAAAAACCATCAGTTCAGGGTAGCCTAGTATGTACGGTAGTATATAATATAGCTACCTTGCACTAGCAGGCCTATTTAATAGTGGCATTGCACATAAAAGGATTGAAGTTACCTGTATCAATTACATTATAAACGCATGTAGCTACAAATATAAATGTTGTTATTAGGTTTATTTTCATTTTTGTGAAGTTAGCACTTCTTACATCTAACATCTTCCAATTAAAAGATGAGACAGTCAGCAATTCTAATTTCTGAGTACCAGTACCTAATTGAGTTATCTGAGTTTTTTTTTTTTTTTTTTTAAACCATTGGTTTTTTTTTTTTTTTAAAAACCATGGTTTTTTTCAACCCTGTATATATGTAATAGTGCCATGGTTACAGGTTTCCCAGATAAATCCATTATTTCGAACACACGGTACAACAGAAACGGTCGATGCGGAACTCTAAATGTACTTCGATCGGGCTCAAACTTCATATTTAGGGTTTTCTCATCCAACCAAACAATATGACTAAGGGCCATTCGAAATTTCCAAATTCTAAAAACTGCCCCTATAGAGTATGGCACCCTATATATATATATATATATATATATTATATATATATATATAGTGGAGAGACGCTTTCAAATATTTTAGCGATGTTCCCTCAACACAAACACGACCAAGATGACGTCACACAAGTACGACCAAGATGACATCACAGCGCGGGACTGCTTCAGGGCATGTCCTTATGCTTTGCCTCACACCTCAACCTCGTTACAAGGACTACCTCAAGCATTCCACGCTACCATCGCACCTCGACTCTCTCTCTCCGAAGAACCAGTGACACGAGAGCTACTACCATGTGAATGAACATCATTTATGTAGGCACTATTTAGGCCTGGTATCATTCACCTAACTTTATATAAAGACTAATCATTACCTCGCGCGTTATTAATATTCAAGTCATTATTACTGAAGTCATTATTTAAGTGCACATTTAATTTCAACTGTAAACAACCAACTTATATCTTGTCTCATTCATAAATCATTTATTTTGTTTAATAAAGGAAGAAAACTCATTCTATCAATCAACCTAATTAATAACATTATTTGATCTGAAAAGATTATGGTGACCCCAGCCTTATCAATCATCAGCATCAATCAATAACAATCATTTATAACTATTATCAATCTTAACCAACATTATTATTATTATTATTATAGTGCAAACATTACGTTTTATATATATATATATATATTGTATATATGACCCATGTGTATATATATATATATATATATATATATATATATATATATATATATATTTAGAGGCGGGGCCACCAGCTTGACCTCCGTGTGAAGAGAGACCAACGCACGAAACAACATAAGGTTCATAAGGTATATATATATATATATATATCGTAAAGAACGACGCTTGTATAGGAGATATTCCGGGCAAGACGAGAAAGAGAAAACAACAAATGAAAAAATGAAGTACCACCTGGGAATGTATATATATATACAGGGCGTCCCAAAAAAATGTATACACACTTTAAATAATTATAAAGGCAGTGTTTATTAAAATACATTTCATTTTCAAAATGTAATAGAATCTACAGACATTATTTAATTGTTTTGTCAACGCCTGTTTTCAAACTGACGTCCGTTCTGGTCCAGGCACTGCTGATAACGCGAAGCAATGGAATCGCAAACATCACGAAACATTTCGTTTGGTATTTGTGTGCATTCTCGTTTAATGGCTGCTCTCAATTCAGCGACTGTTGCAGGTTTTATAGCGTAGACTTTGTCTTTTAAGTATCCCCATAAAAAAAGTCTAGTGGTGTGAGGTCTGGTGAACGCGGAGGGTATTCTACGAAACCCCTTCGTCCAGTCCACATCCACATCGTGCCAAGTACCACTCGCAATACTTCACTCTTCGGTCCGGATCATCTTCATTAATAGCATGGACTAATCTTGGAATGTAACTTTTCCATTGACAGCGCTTCAAAATGCGTTGGACAGACGATTCTGAAATTCCTACCTCACGACTCGCTTGCCGCACAGATTTTCTTGGACTTTGGTGATACGTTTCCAGTACTCTTTCTTGCTTTGTGGGGCTTGTCGATGTCCGTGGTCTTCCGGAACGCTTCTTGTGGACATTCTGAACAGTTCCATCGGCTTCAAACTTATCTCTAATTCGAGTGATAATAAGTCGCGTTGGTGGATCTGTTTGAAACTCCCTCCTAAACTGTCTTTGCACTTCAACTGCGTTTTCACACTTCCAGTAGCATTTTAGAATGAATTTCCTTTGTTCAAAGCTTAGTCTGACTGCCATTATTAATTCTAATGGGTTTAACTTGGAAAGAAAGAAACATCAATTGAGCTATCAGCTGTTAAAGTGTGTATACATTTTTTTGGGACGCCCTGTATATATATATATATATATATATATATATATATATATATATTATATATATATATATATATATATATATATATATATAACAGACTATTTAAATTACACTTTAAGTAAAATCAGGTTACGTGCTTAAAATTAATAAAATTTGTAATTCTTCGGATATGAACATAAAGTCCACTTTCCAAAGTAAATCAAATTATTCGCAAAACTGTGACACTGACCAATGGAGAGGCGAGGTTTTCTTTCTGTCACAGAAATATGCAAACAATTCGCTCATCTTTTCTCAAATTCATTTTAAAGTTAATTGTAATGATTCAACATTTTTTACCATTTATAAATCGAAGTGAGTAGCAGTAATGAAGCGCATATAGGGGGTTTTCTTTGAGGCTCTCATATTGCGAACAATAACGTATTTGTGCTCTACTTCGGAGAGTTGAACCGTTCTTAACCCTTTAATGCCCAGTGTGTGAAATTTTCATCGTTAACTTTGGAAGCAATTTTAGACCTTCCAGTTCCCAATGTGTGAAATTTAACACATTTCGTATTTTATTAATTATGAACAATAAAACTTTGTAAAATATATTTTTCAGTTATTTTGGGTCCAATTAAACGATTTTTATATCCCAATTTTTTTTTTTTTACTTTTCGACTTAATTTGGGTATGAAGGGGTTAACAAATCCTGCATAAATGCAACAGAACAAGTATTCTCTAAGGAGCCTTTTCTGTACCGTCACTCCTTCAACGTCTTGTACCGTACTTTCTTCTTAAAATTACTTTTAAGTTTTAAGTTTCATTGTATTAATTTTATTCTTAATTTTATTTTATTAATTTTTATACTCGTATTTGTATATGAAGCTATAAATAACGCGAACTTCCGCAAAATTCAACCTACTTATTCTCTTATGTATAAATAATTTCCTCAACTCTATATTCTTATTTATTTAATAAAACTTTAGTAAACTTTTATAAACTTTTTATCATCACTACTAAAACCCTTTCCAAGCCTACGCACGGAACTTCCACTTGATACCCAATTCAATTTCTGCCCCGCTGCCAGTCTAAAAATCCTCACATTACTGCTCAAAGAAGAGTGCCGCTATAACGTATAAACACCTTTATATGTTATAAAGGTGTGTTCCACTATTGCGTGTTCTACTATTGCGTGTTCCACTATTGTACGTTCCACTCTTGCAAGAAAACTACATTTTTATTATAAAAGCACGTTTAAATGATATTTGTCCCGTGTTTGATCTTCAGAGAAGAATAGTTTATTATATGGTAAAAACTTCAATTTGTCTTATAGTTTAAGAAGACGGTCGGGCAGAAATAGACCCAATAATTTATAAGAGACAAAATCCAGGTTTCGGTGTGGAAGGATTATTAAGGATTATTCGGGGATCGTTGAGCGAAAGGAGAAAGGAAAGGAGACAAAGGTAAACAGGACAAACATTTAAAAAGAGAAAAAGAACAAGAAACATATGCAAGTGTGTGTGTGTGTGTGTGTGTGTGTGTGTTGAAAGAGAAAGAGAGAAAATGAGGCCCATTTCAATCACTGTATTCATGTTCCTTCCGATGCACAAGTATTGTGTAAGATTTTGCACTCAAAACGCGAAAGAAGAGCGAAGATTTCCCTTTGCCCTCACGATGCTTTCTCATAAAATCTCAAAAGTTTTCAAATTAATTTTATTTACGACGCCACATAAATATAAAGGGAAGAAAAACGTAGAAGCGGTTCCACTCTCCGTCCGTCCTTATACCCATGATGGAGATTGAATTGTATAGACCACTAGATTATCCTTCATCTTGAGAGTGCGCTGCCCGGGCTTTCAATTTAAAAAAGACGCCATTATAAGGAAATTAATTTCATCCACAAAAAGGGAGATTTTTCTTTTTGGTGGAGTAATTTCTACATTTTTGTTTATTTAGAAAACTTTTTAACCAAATTGTTATAACCATTTTAAATATAATATATACATATAATATAATACTATATATAATATATAAATATAAATATAATATATAAATATAAATATAATATATATAAAATATAATACTATATATAAGATATAAATATAATATATACATATAATATAATACTATATATAATATATAAATATAAATATAATATATATAAAATACAATACTATATACACGGTGAACCAAAAGTAGGTGGACAGTAGGTTGAATACGGTTTGTGTTATATTATATTATAACTATGGTGTTCATTATAACTATGGTGTTTGTGTTTTATTATATTAAATATTATAACTAAATTTATTTAAATTTTATTTTGTATTATAGTATACAAAAAAATTAAATATGTATTCTCAAAATAAACGTTATCATTTACTGTCCACCTACATTTGGTTCACCCTATATAAGATATAAATATAATATATATATATAATATAATACTATATATAATATATATAATATCATATATATAATATCATAATATATATAATACCTTTCTTTTCAACCTTTCAACGGTTCCGTGCGATGATTCCTCATTTCACGAAGTTCAAGCTTGTCGCCCCTCCTCTCGAGTTGGCCTGGTGAAGTAGTGAGTTGGTTTCTTGTACTCTCCACCTCACAAAGCCAGGTACACCCGGCTCATCAGGGATTGTTCTGGGCGAGGCGTCTAATCTTCTTTTGAAGATGTCCACTGTAACATCATTCGTGTTCCTTAGGTGTTTGGGCAGCTGATTAAACAGTTTTGGTCCTCTCACAACAAAATTATTTTCTTTCAAGGTTAAGGATGTTCACTGTCTCGCCTTAATTTGGGAACACGATACAGTCTTCCTTTTCTACTTTCCACCGTTGTTTGGGGAGTTACAGGGTTCAGAGTAAGATTAGGGACTAGTTTCTCCATTATTTTCCAAATGTAAATGATGGTGTATCTCTCTCTTCTCCTTTCCAGTGAATATAGGTTTAGTTCGCGTAACCTTTCCCAGTAATTTAGTTCTTTGCACCCCTTGATCTTGGCTGTGAAGCTTCTCTGAATCCCTTCTAGCTGTCTAATGTCTTCTTTTTTTATATGGGGATGTTAGGACCGAGCAGTATTCCAATTTGGTTATAATCAGTGTTTTCAAGTAGAGGAATCATTATATTCCTATCCCTTCGTTTAAAGGTTCTCAGTATCTGTCCAGTTATTCTCTTTGCTCTGTTTACTGCTATCTTATTTTGTGATTCAAATTTCGCATCGTCAGTCATTACAACCCCTAAATCTTTTGCTCTAAAATTTCTCTGAATTTCCTGTCCATTTGGGGTAAATAATTCCATGGATTTTAGGTCTTCTCTTTTTCTGTACCGTAACAGCTGAAATTTCTCAGTGTTAAACTTCATATTGTTGTCTTCCGTCCACTTGTAGATTCTATTCATGTCGGTTTGTAGAGATCCTATATCTCCTGGGTTTCTTATCTTTCTACTGATCTTTGTGTCATCGGCAAAGGATGTTACTGTGCTGTCTCTGGTAACGTCCTCATCTATGTCAGTTAGCATGATTATGAAGAGTAGTGGAACTAATACTGTTCCTTGTGGTACTGAGCTGAGGACCTCTGATTCTGATGAAGATACTCCTTGTACTGTTACGACTTGCCGCCGCTCACTAAGGAAATTATATATCCATTTCCCTACTTTTCTGTTATTCCCATATATTTCAGTTTATGCATTATAATCAGTGGCGTATCAAGGGAGGGGCGAGAGGGGCGACCTCCCCGAGCGGCACTTCCCGAGGGGCGACCTCCCCGAGCGGCACTTCCCGAGGGGCGGCAAATTACTGTCAGGCGGGCGCAGTATGCAAAATTTTGGGTTTTTATGTTTTAAAATGCAACCCTCCAAAAAATTATATCTCATCATTGTCGCGCGTTATTTGTGTACAAAATATCCATGGTTTTGATGAAAAATCATCATTAAATGCTATATATGCCACCTCAATGCCACTATTTCCACAAATAGTTGCGTTAAATTTTCACATCGGAAAGGTTGCCAGCCCTATTTTTCAGACTTTCCCTATATTATTTAGGTTAGGCTTTGCATTCTTTGAGCTTTGATGATGTTAATAATTAATGGTTGTTTTATTTTGCAGATACCCTACTGAATTAGCAAACATGAGCAAACGACAGAGACTGAGTGATGCTGCATACAAGAATCTTCGCGAAAAAAAAGAGGAGGAAGGCAAGCGTGCTGCTAAGCGATTTCATCAGTTAATGGGATTCTCAGACACACCTTCAGTGCCTTCTCGGAAGCAAGGAGATCAACCGCAATGTGATATATCTTTAGAGATAGATGTTCAAGCGGCAACTTCAGGTGAACCCCCAAATAATCAGGATCAACCCTCATCTACATCACAAAGTCACCCACCCACCCATCACCCACAGAGTCTGTTTAACGATTCTGGCAACTGGCCCGTTCCAATGACGGACAATTTGAGAATCGAACTCATTAAACGTGGACCATCACATTTGAAAAACATGAATGGACCCTTTCCAGCTGATTCAAACAATGGGTCATTGTCAAAAGTTTGGTATTTCAAAACTTTGGAAAATGGCGAAAAAATTGAAAGGTCATGGCTAATATTCTCACCTTCAAAATGTAGCTTGCATTGCTTTTGCTGTCGTCTCTTCAACAACATCTCCAGTGCATTTGGAAAAGAAGAAGGATTTTTTGTCTGGAGGAAACTGAATCCAAGAGTACCTGAACATGAAAACAGTCCATATCATACCCGATGCTTTGAACAATGGAAAGAGTTGTCTATGCGCCTTCAGTTGAATGCTACAATAGATAATGCACATCAGTTGCAAATAAAACATGCTACTGCTAAGTGGAAAGAAATACTGAGACGAATTTATGACTGCATCATGTTCTTGGCAAAACAAGATCTTGCATTCCGAGGGCACCGAGAGAACTTAAATGAAGAAGCTGGGCTAGCTGGCAATTCTGGAAACTTTTTGGAGTTAATAAAACTAATGGGCAAATATGACCCAGTAATTAGGGAACATCTTACAAAAATACGAATGACTGACAAGATATCCACTACGTATTTGTCACCTAACATTCAAAATGAGTTCATCACACTAATCGGCTGTAATGTTCGAAAATGTATAATTGCTAATGTGTCTAGTGCAAAGTACTTTGCAATAATTTTCGATAGTACACCAGATATATCGCATATTGATCAGATGTCTCAGGTAATTCGCTATGTGTCGATTAAAGATGGCAATGTAGAGGTGAAGCCGTGAAGGAATCCTTCGTTGATTTTATTAAATTAGAGGGGAAGACTGCTGAGGCAGTTACTGATCTCATTGTCACTAAGCTCCGTGAGGATGGGCTGGATATCCAGAATTGTTATGGTCAAGGGTATGACAATGCTGCTACGATGGCAGGTATTCATCTTGGAGTTCAACGCAGAATTCTTGATGTTAGCAAACACGCTGTTTTCATTCCTTGCAATAACCACTCGCTGAACTTGGCTGGAGTTCATGCCGCGGGACTGAGTCCTAATGCTGTAACTTTCTTTGGAACAATTGAACGAATTTTCGTCTACTTTTCTTCCTCTACTCATCGTTGGGATGTCTTAACAAAACATTCCAAAATCACTGTCAAGCGAGTCTCTGATAAGCGGTGGAGTGCTAAGTATGATGCTGTTTCTAGTCTTAAGAAGAACTTGACTCACGTTGTTAGTGCCTTGGAAGAACTGAATGAAGGGGTCTCCGAAAATCTGGACACAAAGGGCGATGCTGAAGCTCTGTTGACCTCCATCATGTCATACATATTCATTGTGTACTTATTTTTCTGGGATCCAGTGCTGAAAGAAATCAATGATGCTCAGCTATATTTTCAAAGAAAGGAACTTGCTTTGGACCAGTGTGCATTAAAAATGAACTCTTTATCCGTGTTTTTAACTAATGAACGAGAGGCAGTAGTATCAAACGCTGCAGATGCCGCCGAAGAGTTCTGTAATGAAATGGATATCAGTATAGACCGCAGAGTCAGGAGACGGAGAAGAATGCCTGGAGAGCAAGCTCGTGATGCTGGATTGACCGTGCAAGAGGATGTACGCAGAGAATTTTTTGAAATCATGGATCGTTTATTAGCAGAAATTGAAAAACGCACAGTTTGTCTTAAAAACATGAATGATCGCTTTGAATTTCTGTCTCCTTCGTACCTTTTGAATCAGTCCAAAGATGAAGAAATTAATACCAAGGTCAATAATTTTTCTTCCATCTACAATGACATTAATCCAGGAAGTCTACTGGAAGAAATAAAGCGTTTGCGCAGACATTTGCTCAGTTTCGAAAGCATAAGCGTCGACGATGATCCAAAGAACTGGGATATGTTAAAACTACTTCAGTGGATCGTTAAATGGGATCTAGTGGAATCTTTGCCTCATATAACAATTGCCCTCCGGATCTGTCTAACTACATGCATGTCCGTGGCAAGTTGCGAACGAAGTTTCTCGAAACTGAAACTTATAAAAACTTACCTCAGGTCAACTATAAGTCAATCTAGACTGAGCAATTTGGCGATTATTTCAATTGAACGCGAAGTTGCAGAGACAATGGACATAGAAAAAATCATTCATGAATTTTCTGTTATGAAAGTCCGAAAATTTAACTAGGCATTATACATTATATAGTTATTGTTAAAATTATGTAGTGTATTATGTACGATATATTATGTAGTATTGTTAAAATTGAAGTTGCTTTATTTAAGTTTTTCTTCCAATAAAAGTTTTGTTTAGAAGTGTATTTTTGTAATGGAATGCGGGGGGGGGGGGGGGCATTTTCGCCCCGAGCGGCAAAAAGTATTGGTACGCCTCTGATTATAATTCCATGGTCACACTTGTCGAACGCTTTGGCAAAGGCTGTGTATATTACATCATAGTTTTCATTACTTTCAAGTGCATCAATAATGTTGTTGTAGTGTTCCATTAGTTGTGATAGGCATGATCTGCCTGACCGAAACCCATGTTGGTTATCATTGAATTTTTTCTGAGTCTCCAAAAAGTCATAGATTTTCTGTCTAACAACTCTTTCAAATATTTTGGTGAGATGAGATGTAAGCGACACTGGCCTATAGTTTTTGGCGTCGGATCGATCGATCTCCTTTATATATTGGGACTACGTTCGCGCTCTTCAGAATGCTCGGTATTTCTCCCGTGTCTAGTGATCGCCTCCATATCCAATATAGGGGCTCAGCGATTGCATTCTTGCAGTGTTTGATCAGTGTGGCATTCCATTTATCCGGTACTGCCGCTGAGTATGTTTTTAGTTTCCCTATAGCTTGTGTAATATCATCTGTCGTAAAGTCGAAGTCCGTTATACTTTGGCTTTGTAGTTCTTCTTCAAAGAACGCGTTTCTATCGCATACCAGTTTGTCAGTTTTTGGGATACTGAAAGATGATTCGCAAAATATGCATATAACTATACATATATAATATAATATATAATACTATATATATAAAATGCGTCCTTTATATAATATAATAATATATATATAATATGCATATAACTGTATATAATATAATATATAATACTATATATACAATATACAGGGTGTACATAAAGTCAGGATCTATTTTTGTGAAATAATTATTTTTTTCTATTTTTCTTTTCAGAAGCCCTTAGAATGAATACAGAAGAGCGTGTGGCAATAGTAATTTGGCGAATCGAGGGAAAGAAATACAATGACATCAGAGAGAAGTTTAGAAGGAGATTTCATAAGCCGGGGCCAATAGACAAGACAATATGAAAATTGGTGAACAAATTTAAACGAACGGGATCTGTAAATGACGAAGCAAGATCAGGACGACCGTGTATGTCAGATCTTACCGTGAATGCAGTACGCGAAATTATCACTGAGGAGCCACGTACGTCCGTTCGTGCTGCATCACACAGACTCGGCCTCCCGACGTCATCTGTGCACAAAATTCTGAAAGTTAATTTGCAGAAGAAAAGCTATCATTTGCAGGTTTTACATGATTTACATGAGGAAGATTTCCCTTGACGAAGTGCTGTGTGTGCTGATCTCGTAGAACAAATCTGGAGTGATAATTTAATGGACAACATTCTCTTTAGTGATGAAGCCACTTTCCATACGTGTGGAAAAGTAAATCGCCATAACTGTCGAATTTGGGCAGATGAAAGACCGAATGATTTCGTCCAAAATTGGGAAAGAGACTCACCTAAAATTAATGTCTGGATGGGTTTAACAAAATCTAAGGTTTATGGTCCTTTTTTCTTTGCTGAAGCTACAGTTACGGGGCTTATTTATCTGGATATGTTGCAGCAGTTCCTTGAACCTCAGCTGATTGGGATAGGATTGTTAGTACCGTCGTCTATCAACATGATGGTGCTCCTTGTCACTATGCCAAAATTGTTCAGGATTATCTAAATGGACGTTTTCCAAATCGCTGGATTGGACGCGGAAGCAACAGACCTTGGCCAGCGAGATGACCAGATTTAACCCCTTTAGATTTCTTTGCATGGGGCTTTATTGAGTCGCACGTCTATCAGACGAAGATTACGAGTCTTGAAAACTTACGTACACGTATACGAACTGCTGCAGATAACATAACCCCGCAAATGCTCCAGAATGTGTTTAGAAATGCTGCGGAACGATTTGAGCTGTGCAGGGATACTGATGGGCGTCACGTCGAATCCTACTCTTAATTATTTAATAAATGTTACCACTTTATCATTTTATGATTGAATTCCATATAATTTCCAAGTGCTTCACAAAAATAGATCCTGACTTTATGTACACCCTGTATAATATGCGTCCTTTATACATGTTGCGGAGTATTTTGTCGTTGCAGCTGAGGTGTAGGTTTTTGCTTTACTGTTTCTGTACGCTCATGTATGGCATTTTGTTGTTTCAACTTAGGCTTTTCGCAGGTTGTCTTGTGGTATTTCAGGTGAAAGCAGGGCCGCCGAGAGGGCGGGGAAGCCGGGATAAATCCCAGGGGTCCGGACCTCTAGGGGGCCCAGAAAGAGGGGGATAAAATCTAAAAATATTAATAAAGCAATTGATTAAATAACAGAGAGGAAATATAATCAATAAACGTACATTTTATAGAGATTATCAGAGTCAAACTGAAACAGATAAAATATTATCTGCGGTCCACCAATGCCCAAGACCGACTGACAGATCTGGGAACCATTGTAATTGAAAGCCAGTTAGCCCGTACTTTAAATTTCATCAGAATCATTTACCACTTTGCTAGAGAGAAGGCAAAGAAAGTACACGTCTAATTATGAAAATCTTGCAGGAAACAATTGTCTTTCCTGCATGGACTGATACTGCATTTGTAAATTATTGTTTGGTGACAGAATTAATATGATTGATTCGAAAAATAAAATGGTCATTTTCTTCTGAGTTGTTTATTCATACTGTATGCTTTGAATAGTGACTTGGACACATAATCAGTTTGCTTGTTATGTACACAAAAAACATTCATAATAAAATACTGAGTAAACAGGGGGGCCCATATACCAATCCTTCCCCGGGGCCCGGGGCAGCTCTCGGCTGCCCTGGATGAGAGCAGTTGCTGGCCACAAATCTGCAAACGTTGCACATGTACACCCTTTTATTCTTTGGCGTAACAGTCACATGTCTAGCTATGTGTTGTGTTTTGTTTCGTTTTGTGTCGCCCACTTACACACTACAGTATTTTTTTACGTGATTTACATCAACCCACTCATCGATCATCATGCCTCGAAAGTGTAAAAATCACACCGACAATTTTTGTTACGTGTGCGGCTCGTTCGCGACTAAATCACAACGGCGTACAATCACGATAGCTCTTCGGAAAACTTACCGGTTATACTTCGGCTGTCCACTAGGCGGCCAAGATAATGCATGGGCGCCACATGTTATCTGTACCGCTTGTTCGAATGGATTACTTGACTGGTTGAATCAAAGGAAACAGTCGATGCCGTTCGCTATACCCATGATCGTGACACAACAATTGGGCGCAGGACAAATGAGCGCCGACAAATGAGCGCCGACAATTGAGCGCCAAGACAAAAGAGCGCAAGACAAAAGAGCGCAAGCAAATAAAAACTGGATAAAAGAAACAAAATAAGCTTGAACAAATATTTATTAAGGATGTTAAAAAAAAAATATTTATTAAGGATGTTAAAAATAATGTAGTTAGGTTAGGTTAGGTTAGGTTAGGTTATTGTTTTGCGCAAAAACAAAAGAGTGCAAAACAATTGAGCGAGAGCAAGCAAATAAAAACTGGATAAAAGGTTAGGTTAGGTTAGGTTAGGTTAGGTTATTGTTTTGCGCAAAAACAAAAGAGCGCAAAACAACTGAGCGAGAGCAAGCAAATAAAAACTGGATAAAAGGTTAGGTTAGGTTAGGTTATTGTTTTGCGCAAAAACAAACGAGCACAAAACAATTGAGCGAGAGCAAGCAAATAAAAACTGGATAAAAGAAACAAAATAAACTTGAACAAATATTTATTAAGGATGTTAAAAAAACAATATTTATTAAGGATCTTAAAAATAATGTAGTTAGGTTAGGTTAGGTTATTGTTTTGCGGTCTATTGTCTTGCGCTCATTTGTCTTGCGCTTAATTGTCTTAGCGCTCAATTGTCGGCGCTCATTTATCCTGCGCTCATAAGTCGGGTACCACCCATGATATGGAGGGAGCCGAGAAACCATCATGGCGATTGTTACTTTTGCAATGTAACATAACTGAATTCTCCATGAAGAACAAGCATAAATCGTTTATTCGAAGGTAGACTCCGCGATCAGACCAATCCCTTACGATGACACGATACCGATTCCGGTACCTTCACAGCATGAACTCGATTCTTTAGAAGACGAAAGGGAATCCGACGAAGGTGTGATTGGCGGAGATGCGGGATCTTCGGCCGATCTTGATTACACACCTGACGAAGAGCAAGCGGAGCCGGAGAGGCTTACCCAAAACGAGTTGAATGACCTCATTAGAGACCTAGCCCTCTCCAAAGAGAAATCAGAACTTCTTTCCTCGAGACTCAAGCAGAAACACTTGCTTGAGAAGAATGCCCAAGCGTGTCACTATCGAAGACAAAACCATGATTTGGCGACATTCTTTACAGTAGACGGTCCGCTCTGCTATTGCCATGATATCAATTGACTTTTCGAGAACTTGTCACAGGCACACACACCATCTGAGTGGCGCCTCTTCATTGATTTCTCACAGCGAAGCTTGAAAGTGGTTCTCCTGCATAACGGGAACTTAAAGCCGTCCATCCCGATCGCCCACTCCGTTCATCTAAATGAGACGTACGATAACGTGAATATACTACTCGAAGCAATCCAATACAGCACTCATCAATGGAATATCTGTGGTGATCTCAAAGTCATTGGTATGTTAATGGGCATGTAAGGAGGGTTCACGAAATACTGTTGTTTCCTATGTCTATGAGACAGCCGTGCTACCGCGGATCATTACATCAGACGTGACTGGCATCAAAGAAGCACATACGAGTCAGGAACGGGCAGTGTCCAGTGTGTTCCTTTAGTTGATCCAAAGAAGATTTTCCTGTCACCTCCACATTAAGCTCGGCTTAATGAAAAATTTTGTGAAAGCGATGTAAGGTGAATTCGAGACGGTTTCGATACCTTGTTGAAAAATTTGCAAATATCAGTGCCGCGAAATTGAAGGAGGGAATCTTTGTGGGGCCCCAAATCAGGGAGGTTCTGCAGGATGAAGGCTTTGAAGAAAGCCTCAATGCCTTAGAACTAAAAGCATGGCAGGCTTTGAAATGGATTTGTGGAAACTTCTTGGGTAACCACAAGTCTCCCACATACAAAGATGAAGTTCAGAAATTGCTCGATGCATATCAAGAAATGGGCTGTCGCATGTCCTTAAAAATACATTTTTTATATTCGCATCTAGATTCCTTTCCCGTAAACCATGGCGCAGTGAGTGACGAACAGGGGGAACGCTTCCATGAAGACATCCAGTTAATGGAAAATCGCTACCAATGTTTCTGGAACGAAAGTATGCTGGCAGACTACTGCTGGATGTTGTACCGCGACGATTCGGACAAGGTTTACAAAAGAAAATCGTACTCGCAACGTTTTTAGGTTGGTGTACATTTCTTTTTATGGATAAAGTTGTACTTTTACGATAAATTGTGCTGAAATTAACACCAGTCATATTTCGATAACTAGATGTGCTTCAGAAAACCGAAAACGGATTTGGAATCAGCGTATAAAACTGGTCTAGAAAAGTGTGTATACATCTTTGATGAGAGAAAAATGTTAGATTTTGTCGACCAGTGTAATTACTGCTACAGTTCTATTAATAAAAATGTATACGAGATACGCCCCACAACCATTAATTAACCTTTGAATAATAATAATAATAATAATAATAATAAAAAATAATAATAATCTTTTTCAGTAAAAACACATTACATAAGATCTACGTTACAGCCATATAGGTTTACACAATGTTGGCATTAACGTTTAATTTTGTATTTTTAGTGACAAGTAGTTTAACTACAGTATTCTTATCTGAATATGTCGTTTGGAAGCATGACAGCTTTTCAGGCAAAAATCTGAGATTCATTTCTATTTTTACAAAGGGAACTAAGAAATGTAAATAAAATGTGTGGAAAATAAAATAAAGTTACATTTAGTTTACTCTGTCATTACAAATGAATATTGAAATAATCTTTGAAATAATAGAAAAGGAAGAGGTAAAATAATAATAATAATAATAATAGAAATACAGGCCGGTGTGTTCATTATCTGTGTTCAGCAAAGTTTTTGAAAAAATTTTAAAAAGTAGAATGCAGCGATATTTAGAATCCTACAATTTATTATCTCCAAATCAATATGGTTTCCGTAATAATAAAACAACGGAAATGGCTATTTTAAATCTTATGGAAAATGCAAATATAGCTAAAGAGAACAAAGAAATAATGATATCATTATTTATGGATTTGAGTAAGGCGTTTGACGTAATAGACCATAATATTGTACTTAATAAATTATATTGTTACGGCTTTAGAGGAGCAATCAGTGATTGGTTTAAAAGTTATTTGTCCAATAGATATCATTTTGTATCAGTAAATAAGGTTTACTCAACTAAAGCGCTTGTCAAACATGGTGTGCCACAGGGCTCAGTTCTGGGTCCACTGTTATTTTTATTATATATAAATGACCTACGTTCATCTGATATACTGAACTTCATAATGTTTGCAGATGATACAACTGTCTTTTTCTTGCAAATATGTTAATTCAGCTAAGAATATATTTAATTCAGAATTCATCAGTGTAATGAAATGGTTGGCCACCAATAAACTCTTCCTAAATACCAGTAAAACAAATTTCATGATTTTTACTAATAAATGAAATGTATATCTTGATGAACTTAATGTTAATGGAATCGCTATAAAGGAATGTACTGTGATAATTAAAACCCACTCTAATAGACAGAGTTTATTTCCACAACAGTTTCGATGCCCACTGGCATCCTCTTCGGGTGGATACAGAAAAACGAATGATGCCAGTGGGCATCGAAACTGTTGTGGAAATAAACTCTGTCTATTAGAGTGGGTTTTAATTATCATATTTTGACCTTCACGTAGAAAAAAAAGTGAAGTTTTTTGCACTTATTAAGGAGTGTACTATAACAAAATTTCTTGGTGTAATGTTAGATAAGAATTTGCAATGGAGTGATCATGTAAATTATATCGCGAAAAAGATTTCAAGGAGCGTCGCCATAATGTTTAAACTTAGAAATGTAGTCCCTAAACAAGTTTTATTGACTCTTTATCATACTCTTGTTCTTCCTTATATAACGTACTGCACCCTTGTTTGGGGAAACTCCGCTAACAACGCATTAAATGGTATCTTTGTCATCCAAAAACGAGCAATAAGGTTATTATCTGATGCTGATTTCCTTGATCACTCTAGTGCATTATTTAAAGAGCTAAACCTACTAAAGCTCAATGATATAACCAAACTGGCACATTTTATTTTTATTTACAAGTGTAAGAACAAAATCATTAATTTACAATGGGTAAACAGATATTTTGTAACTCATCAAGAAATCCACTCGTTTCACACCAGAAATACGTAGATCAAAGCTTGTTATACCTCAATTTAGATTGTCATCATCTCAAAAACTACCCATTTTCATTGGATTGAAACTATGGAATGCCGATATAAAAAATATTGTGAATGTAAATTTGTTTAAAACCAAGTTGAAATCCCGATTAATAATGGCATACTAACAAAAATCTAGGATTAATGTCCATTACTATTGTTTACTAATTATTAATTTCTCTTGTGTAATCTAGTATTAAAAACACATTTCTTGGGATTGTTCAGTTCTTATCTCTCATGTATAATATTGGTTTCTTTGTATGGTATTGGTATAGTGCCGTCAATGGTGACCTTGCATTTGTCATGTCAGTAATGATAATTTAAGATTAGTACATGTTTTAACTATTAATAATACTTATTTACTTATTTATTTACTTATTATTAATTAATAACAACTAGCTGTTTATTTTTAATAAGAGCCCAGTAAAACCTAAAGCTTAAGGGCCAAATTAAATAAAATAAATAGTCAAGCTTCACAATTATTTATGGCATTGTAAATTGTAAAACGAAAGTATCTATTTTATTATTAATAAAGGTTATTCATTAAATATTCATTTCGATAAAGTAATAGAAAAGAAAAATGGTAAAAAATACGGTAAACAGAACATGTTGAAATATCGATAATAATAATTATTAATTTCTAATATTACAAATTAGAAATTATGATAAAATCTTGAAGTTACAAAAATACCAATAAATTTGCCATATTATAACTCTGGCGTAATATAACTGAAACTTTTAAGTTATAATTTATATAATTTGTGATTGCACCCAATTTAAGATCGTGAATTTTACATACATGGTAGGTGATTTTCATTGTTTAGTAATATTTACAAGTTGCAATATATATATATATATATATATATATATATATATATATATATATACTAATAGGAGTTAATAAAGTGTTTCTTTAGTGAGTTGCGAAACGAAATTAACGATGGTGTTTGTCTGATATTTATAGGTATAGCGTTCCAGATACCTACCCCTTTGTAGGAGAGAGCATTTTCTGCAGTTTGCATGGAATAATTTGGTTTATGTATGAAATCATTAGTAAGCCTTGTATTGTGATTATGGTTGGTCTGATGAGGGGGGATAATCGTCCTGTGAATGGGCGAAGTATACTGTAGTTTCTATTATTAACAACTTTGTACATACTGATACCGACAGTAAATTTATACAGGTCATTTAGTTTTAAATATTTAAATTTCTGAACATTGGAGAGGTATGAGATCGTCTGTTATCATTGTCTGAGAAGGTTCGTAAACATTTTTTATGGATTACTTCTAGCAGATACAGTATATAATTCTTTGTACTACCTCATGCTCTGATTCCATATTGCAACTGTGGATGAATAGAGGAGTAATACAGTGTGAGGAGGGCATTTTGGGGAATTGTTTTTTTGAGTTTAAATATTATGTAGAGAAATCTAGATATTTTTGGTATAATATGTTGTGTGTGGCTTTTGGAATTTAATTTTTCAGCTAACTTGATGCCAAGAACTTTAATTTCATTTACTTTTGCAAGGGGAGTGTTTCCAATTATGGTGTGTGCACGACTGCAGTTTTTTTTAGTTACAATCATATATGATGATTTTGTCAAGTTCAGTAAAAGCTTATTTGCACACCTCCTTTTGTAGACATGATCTAATTGCCTGTTCACTTCGTTCATTAGGTAGTTGAAGATAGCCAGGGTTTGTCCTGTATTCAAATCAGGCAACCCTGATTCTCCATTCAATTACCGACCAATCTCTGTCCTACCAACTTTGAGTAAAGTATTTGAAAGAATTGTATATAATAGATAATCAAATTCTAAGCTAAATACGACATCCTAACAAAAACACAATTTGGGTTTAGAGAAGGCCACACCACAGAAGACGCCATTAACATGCTATTAGAAAATATCTATAAAAACCTAAACTACAAAAAACACAATCTTAGTTTTCCTTGACCTGTCGAAAGCCTTTGATACGCTTTCACATATCTTGCTAGACAAATTAAACATATATGGCATAATGGGAAATATGCTAAATTGGTTCAAGTCATATCTCTCTAATCGTCACCAGTATGTTAAAATAAATGACATCTCATCAGAATATGCTATATTGGAAAATGGGGTTCCACAAAGATTGGCCGGTAATTGAATAGAGAATCAGAGCTGCCTGATTTGAGTAATGGACAAACCCTGGCTATCTGCAGGTAATTAGGGAATACACCTTGTACTATTGACTCATTCATAAGTCTTGTGAGTGGGGTTGCTATATCATCTGATATTAGTTTATATATTTTCATTGGAATTGAAGTGATATCAGCGCTTTTATTTTTTAAGTTTTTCAATGTAGCTGATGTTTCGTTTGGCAGAATTGGTTCAAAGAAGAATGTATTTGGTGTGGGTTGTGGCATATATTGTTAGTGACTGTCTGATTCTGGAATGGCTGCTGCAGTATTGCTTCTTAGTTTCGAAAAAAAATTGTTTAATAAATTGGCCATATCTTTGGGATCAGTGTAGGAAATTCCATCCTGTGTTAACGAATTTACGAGATTTGTCTTTTCTTTTTTGGCGTTAACTAAAACCTTTAAAGTATTCCATAATTCTTTCGGATTAGATTTTTGTTCGATAATTTTAGAACAATAATGGTCCACTTTTGCGGTTTTTATGAGCAAATTTAGTCTGTTACAATAATTTGTATATGTTTGTTCATTGATAATATCATTATTCCATAGTTTATTGAGAGAATGTTTACGATTTATGCTTACAATGAGGGCTGGAGTGACCCACTGGTTGTTATAGTATTTTTCTTGACACGAGCTTCGACTTTATAGGAAAATTAGCTTTAAATATATTCATTAGAGTGCTTGAGAATGTTTGAAATTTTGTTTCTATTTCACAGTTACTTTCAGTTATTCTCGACCAATCAAAACTTGATATATCTCTGATAAATTTCAATTTATTATTATGGGTGTTGAGAGGAGTGGCAGGTGGAATGTCTGACCACTTCTTGGTGGAGGCGAAAGTGAAGGTTTGTGGTGGGCGTGGAGTAAGAGGGGTAGTGTGCCTGTGAGAGAGGTAGTGAAAGTGAGTGAAGAGAGGAAAAGGGATTGTGAACGGATGTATCAGGAGAGACTGAATGAGGAATGGTGCAGGGTGGGAGAGAGTGAAACAAGGGGCGTGGAAGAGGAGTAGCAGACATTTAGTGAAGCGGTGCTGAAGTGTGCGACGGAAGTGTGTGGTGTATGGATGATTGGGGTTGGACATAAACGACGGTGTAGTGAATGGTGGAATGTGGAGGCTGAAATATTAGTGAAGCAAAAGACGGAAGTATATGCTCGGTACTTGTAGAGCAGAAGTGTGGGTGATTGGGAAGAGTATAAGAGGAAGAGGCAAGAAGTAAAGAGAAAAGTGCGAGAGCTGAAAGAGAGAGAAAATGAGAGATGGGGTATGAGAATGTCAGAAAATTTCAGGGAGAACAAGATGTTTTGGAGAGAAGTGAATAGTGTGAGGAAAGTGAGAAGGCACATGAGCATGACTGAAAAGAGTCGATAGGGAAGTGATGACAGATAGAAAAGATGTGAAGACAAGGTGGAGTGAGTATGTTGAGGGACTATTGGACGTGTCGGAAGATAGGAAAGCAGATGTGGTATGTTTGGGCAAAGGGGGTTCAGAGTATGAGAGATGTGACGAATGGGTTGGTCCGTAGGGAGGAGGTGGTGGAGGCCCTAGGTAGGATGAAAGGTGGAAAAGCGGTAGGAGTGGATGGGATCGCTGTAAACCTCCTGAAAAAAGGTGGTGAATGCAGTGTTGATTGGTTAGTGCGTCTGTTCAATGTGTGTATGGACAGAGGCGAGCTGCTTCAGGACTAGCGGAGTGCATGTATCGTCTCCCTGTATAAAGGTAGGGGGACAAAAATGTATGCTCGAATTAGAGAGGAATTAGTTTGTTGGGTGTGCCAGGCAAGGTGTATGGGAGAGTGGTGATTGAAAGGGTGGTGGCATGCACGGAGCAACAGATTGGGGAGGAGCAAGGGTTTTTTAGAAGAGGTAGAGGGTGTGTGGACCAGGTGTTTGGGTTGAAAATATGTGAGAAATATTTGAAGAAAGAAAGGGATTTGTATGTGGCGTTCATGGATCTTGAAAAAGCGTATGATAGGGTTGACAGAAATGCGTTGTGGCAAGTGCTGCAGCTGTATGGGGTGCATGGGTTGTTGCTGAATGCGGTGAAAAGTTTTTACCGAGAGAGTATAGCATGTGTGGGAAGAGAGGACGGTGAGTGGTTTCTGGTGAAAGTGGGTCTACGGCAGTGTTGCGTGATGTCTCCATGGTTGTTTAATGTGTTTACAGACGGGTGGTGAAAGAGGTGAATGCAAGGGTCATGGGGAGGGGAGCGGGGATGAAGCATGGTGCGGGGGAGGGTTCTTGGGAAGTGAATCAGTTGTTGTATGAGGATGATACGGCTCTAGTGGCGGACTCGAAAGAAAAGCTACAGAGACTGGTAACTGAGTTCGGGAGGGTGTGTGAAAGAAGGAAGCTAAGAGTAAATATGAATAAGAGCAGAACATTTTCTAACCTAGTGAGTGGGCGACATAAATGTCACCCAGTGAAGAAAATTTGTCGCCCAGTAAATGAAATTTTAGGGTACTGGGCGACAAGGAATTTAAAAAATTTGTAAAAATAGAATTGTCTTGGGAGTTGTCTTGGGAGCATTGTCTTGGCAGCCATATAAATAAATATAATACATGCACATATGCCACAATTAGAACTGTTTATCCTAAATGTAAATATGAAATTTACATTGAATATTTATATATAGATAATGCTAGTGTTATTTCAGACCACACGGAGATGGTGGCCTGATTAGGGAACATCCGGATCCATAGTATCCTTAATCCAGGGGTGTGTTGGGACCGGTTCGGTCCGGTTCGCCCGAACTGGTTGTTAAATTTTGATTGGATCACCGAACCATTTTTTTGTTTTTAACAAATATTTAACAGTCAGTAGAAATTTATTTGTATCTAAATTTTTTTAATTTTTTCAGGATTTTATAGAAAAATATAGGTAGTATCACAAGCAGTGGTCGTTTCAATATTTTGTTTATTTTTTGATGAAAAATTAGTTTATTTTTAGATAATTATGTCATTAGTGAGTAGAAAGAATATGTTAAATAATTTCTGCCAAAATATTACAAAATGCTGTTTGGAAAAGCTAAAATGCGTTGGCTTCCGGGCTCCGCCCCGGACCCCACTGAGGGAGCTACCGCTCACTCCAGATCCCCTAGCTTAATGACTCGCGTCATTGGCGCTCGCCGATTTATACCCCTATCTGTATCAGAACCGGTTGTTAAGAAATTGGCAGCACACCCCTGCTTTAATCCCCCCCCCCCAATTCCCGATCTGCCTTTGTCGCCCAGTGGGAAAAACTTAAAAAATGCTCTGAATAAGAGTAAGGTAATGTGGTGCTGTAAAAGGGAGGTTCGTGAGCGACTGAGTGCAAGTTTGTATGGTGAGGAAATGGAAGAAGTGGCATGTTTCAGGTACTTGGAGGTGGATGTGGCGAGGACTAGGACTAGGGAGGCGGAGGTGAGTCACAGGGTGGAGGAAGGGGAAAAGGTACTGGGTGCCTTAAGAAGTGTTTGGAAAGAGAGATCAGTGTCTATGGGTGCGAAGATGGGTATGTATGAAGGTATAGTAGTGCCAACAGTGTTGTATGAATGTGAGGCTTGGGTGGCGAATGCGAAGGAAAGGAAAAGGGTGGATATACTGGAGCTGAAATGCTTGAGGACGATCTGTTGGGTGAGGTGGATTGATCGTGTGAGAAACACTGTTATCCGTGAGAGGTGTGAGAGTCGGAGTCTTGTGGAGAGAGCAGATGAGGGGGTGTTAAAATGGTCTGGGCATATAGAAAGGAAGAGTGAGGAGAGGATGGTAAAGAGAATTTACTGTCGGAGGCGGAGGGGAAAAGGGGGAGGGGTAGACAGAGGAGATGGAGGGATGAGGTGAAAGAAGCTTCGGGTCAGCGGTGCCTGGACGTCTGGGAGGGTGAAAGACGCGCACTGGATAGAGAAAAGTGGAGCGATGTGGTATATGGGGGGCGACGGGCTAGCAATGTGGCGCCTCAGGGTGTGTGAAGCGGTCTGGATAAACCTTGGAGTAGTCTGCGGGGCTGGGTTGTGGAATTGTTGCCCTGAGGCAGGTGCATTATTGTCATGTCAGCTAATGAAGTGGATGTGAGCGATTGAGACGCCTCCTGCCTGTTTCTGAAGCGACCTCACTGCGGTGGGAGGGGAGTTTTGGTATAAAAAAAAATTATAGGTGTAGGGTCTATAGTCAATTTTTATTTTCTCATGTATTTGTAAATTGATAGGTACTATGTAGTCTTGTTGGCTTAGTTATAGTTAAATTAAAGCCATTTACGGTAACGAGATTTTAGAACAAGTTAGCAGTAATATTAGAATTTATTTTAGTGAGATCGATGTTTAAATCTGTCCCAATTATGCAGTTATTGTTGATATGATTAGAAGTTAAAGTTGTATCTATGCTTGCAATAAACGTTAGCAAGTTACCATTTGGTGGTCGGTAGATGCCTAATATTGAATAGGAAATATTATTTATATACATCTCAACTGTTAGGGTTTCAGAATGATCATTTATACCTGTCAATTTCTCAATACTTTTACTTTTATGATTAGTGTCTATATAAATGTTTACTCCGCGCCTGTTATTATTTCTACATATGTGGTTGTTCGTGTAGCCCTGTATATTAAAAAATTACTTATTATTATCACTTAACCAGGTCTCGGTCAATATGATACATGTGAAGTTATATTGTAACAATTTTAGATTAGCCGTCAACTCATCAAAGTGATTTGGAAGGTTTCTGATATTTAAGTTCAAAATAGATATGTTTTCGTTACTGTGTCGCTCGTTTAAGAAGGTATCCACCGACACATAGTTGCTATTTATTGTATTTTGAGACTCAATGATTTCATTCACAGATCTAAGAGTACGTGAAGTGTTAATCATAGAGTTAAGAAAAGAGATAAAAAATTAAAACTAAGAATATACAGCACAAATACACACACACACACATATATATATATATGACCCTTAATTTACATACACAACTTATATACATACATGAAGCTTAACTTACCCGCAGAGTGGACAGAAAATCTTGCCCTCCACCGCCCGTGGGCTGAGGCAGCGGCCGCAGAAGGCATGGTAGCACCCAAGGATCCGTGGCTCTTCGTAGATTTCATCACAAAGCCAACAAAGCAGAGGATTACGGTTCCATTGGTCCAGTGTCTCCTCCACACCCCCAGTCGTCTGGGGGAGTTCACGGCGCTGTGGGGGAGCGGCTACCCCCATGCCCCCGGTGACGCCGCTTGTCACGGGGACTCCGACCCCTTCGCGACTCCCGTGAGTAGCGGCCAGCCTGAAAACTACGCAGTCATCGCTGAAAAAAAAGGAATCTGGAGTTATGAGGACTGAAGTAGGAGGAAATGAAAATTAAAAACTAATTGAATAAATATAGAAATAGTTTATGAACATCATTAAAAGTAGCGTCAGACCGAACAGTCAACATCATTAAATACTGCAACAAGTTGCGCTGTTTTGAATTATTTATTTAGTGTAAGTACAACAATGAATGTTATAAAGGAGAGAAATGTTCGTAATGTCGAAAGGTTCAAATCGGATTAACGGAACTATGGTTATTAGTCATTTTAAGCAATTCCGTTCCTAACAAGAAGTAATCTTAACCGACTACGATTAGCTACGATGGAACGTTTTGGATTTCTCTTGTCCAAAAGAAAAGTTACTCTACGGGGTGGCGCATAATTCCAAAATCGGTTATAATTAAAGCGAAAATACAAATATCAAACAAAGTAAGTTTATAATAAGTTAGAAATATTTATTAATTATTCAAAGTCCAAAATATAACCATCTCGACAAATATGCTTTCCTTTATTTTTTAAATCTGCTAGATGGATTTTCGCTTTAATTATAATCAATTTGGAATTATGGGCCACCCTGTACTTTCAATTTACAATATTAAAATATACTGCGTACAACTTCCATGAAGTGATTCTCTCCTGATTTGAAAATAATTTTATTTTTAATTTAACTATTACAGAAGCTTCGTACAGCTTTATATTCTGTTCTGGCAATCATTAGTGTGATTCAAAGTCTTAAAACAGAAAGGAGTACGCAGTATCAACTCATTTTGCTCAAATATTCATCGACGTATGTCTATCGATGGGTTTCAGTTCGAGTTTATCTTCAGAATGCAGTTACAAATGAATAGTTCGCCGTTTTGGCGGAAAATCTTTCCTTTCTTACAAAAACGAGACGAGACTCGGAAGTTTAAATTTCTTACAAAAAATTTGATGTATTGCAATAATTGTGTGTGTGTGTGTGTGTGTGTGTGTGTGTGTGTGTGTGTGTGACAATAAAATAAAAATAATAGTGAATCTCAATGAACAGATAGGGGGCCCCATAAGTGAAATTTCAAAATTCACGTTGTTGTTTTGGGGGATGGGGGCCCCTCCTCCAAACCAACAACGTTTATGGTTAATTTGGAACCAAAATATGTAAAGCCTATTAAGTGTCTTTGTCTAATTAATCAAATATAATGAATGAGCAAGAAGGGTTAGATTTTTAATGCAAAGAGAAAAATTTATCTAGATGGAGTATATATTTCAAAAAATACAAAATCAGTATTAACAAAAATAAACATAGAAGAGTTTGAGACAGGTTTACATGAAATTTGTGAATATAATAAAAAAAAGCTTTAAAAATCTTTTTCCTTGTTTTCACCTCCGCAAAATGATCTCTATATATACCGGGTGTCCATAAATTATTCACCCCATTATAAGCCTTAATAAATTCGTTATTATAGGAGCTATGTTAAAAAGGTTTGCGGCAATTAATAACACAACTCAAGAAATTTTTGTTTTAATTCAGTAAACCTCCACGTGAACCCCATTGGTAGCACGCAGAACATCAAGGCGATAGATGATTTCGTTCCAAACATTAAGAAGCATGTCTTGCGTGGTGGAAGCTAATGTCTCTTCAATCCGGTGTCTTAATTATGTGATGTTATTAACCTTCTTTGCATACACTCTGTCCTTTGTGTAGCCCCATAAAAAGAAATCCAGAGGCGTGATATCCGGAGAACGAGGCCATGGAATAGGGCCATCTCGCCCGATCCAACGAGAAGGGCAGTTCCGCAGTGCCTACCGACGAGCCGCCACTGCCCATCTTGCTGAAAGAACACACGGGGCTGCATATCCTCAAGCTGAGGTGCAGCATACCATTCAAGCATATCTAAGTAATTTGTAGCCTTCACAGTGTTCTCATGGAAGAAAAATGGTCCAATCACACGGTTATGGGAGAGAGCACACCAAACGTTTATCTTGGGACTGTTGCATTCGTGATCAATAAATTCATGCGGATTTTCTGATCCCCATATACGGCAATTGTGTCTGTTGACTTTACCAGACAGATGGAATGTCGCTTCATCACTGAGAACGACATTGTTCAAAAAATGTTCATCTTCATCAAAACGGTCAAGAATGTCAACAGCAAACTGTACCCGTTTGGGTTTGTCATTTGGTAGAAGTTTCTGCAAGGTTTGCAATTTGTAGGCATAAAGTTTCAACCTCTTGTGAATACTTTATGCACTGTTGAACGCGGTATTTGCAGTTCTCGGCTTGCTCGGCGGATGGATTTTGTAGGACTTCGGATAAACGCCTCCTGAATTCCTGCTATCTTATCTTCAGACACACTAGGCCTACCAGCTCCTTTCTGATGTAGCACACTGCCAGTTTCTTGAAATTGTTTCAGCCATCGCTTGAGTGATTGCTTTGTTGGTGGAGTTTTCTGATATTCCTCCCGAAAACGTCTCTGTACAGTAATTGGAGATTTGTTTCCCCACATCCACAGCACACATATTGCTTTCTCCTTCACTGTCGCCATTGTGCCCCTAGTGGACGTTCTGCGAAATAAAGAAAAAAATTTCTTGAGTTGTGTTATTAACTGCCGCAAACCGTTTTAAGATAGCTCCTATAATAACGAATTTATTAAGGCTTATAATGGGGTGAATAATTTATGGACACCCTAGTTTCTTTGTGGAGTAGCTGAAAATATAAAAAACAAAAAATATAAAAAAATATTTCTTTACTGTTGTTTTTTCTAAATTTTGAAGAATATAAACTAGGCTCTTCGGGCCACTGGGCCCGTGGCATGTTGCCACCAACGCCACCCTATTGCTACGCTACTGACAATGGCATATTTGAATTCCATCATAAAACAATAGCCTGTTTGGAACTGTACGCGAAAGAGTCAAGTTACACAGCCAGACCCCCAGCAAAAACAAAATAAGTGAATTCGGAGTCGGCTGACCCAGGTAAATTGATTAATAAAGTTCGAAAACGTTCTTCATTCAGAGTTAATATAAACAAAACCTTTTAACCCTTTAAGGACTGAAGGTACAAATTGCTAACGTTTCAAATACAAACATTCATAACAACCCTACAAAAAATTCAGGGCTTAAAGGGTTAAAGAAGTGTGTACGCATGAATGTACCCTCGTACTTTCTCTATACTCAATTTCACTCCATAGGTGAATATTGCGTATACTGTATGTACGCAATGACCTAACTTGCTCCCGTATTCCCAAACTTGATGAGAGCATCACGGAGGTCATTGTCTCATACAGGGAGGCGTACATTTCATATTCTATACCTACAACTAATGCAAAAAACTTTGGTTTAACTTTGGTTGTTCTAATGCTCTCCGCAACAGAGAGGAGGGTTTCAGAAGGTACCCATCACCATCCAACTCCTGTCTCTCACTTAAATTATATTTCTGCCCGGAATCGTGCAAAATCTGTTCTTCTATTCGACAAAAATTCCTTCATCACAAAAATGTGAAAACCTATCTAATTCTAATTCTTCTCGCTCTTTCTGGCACTAGCCAAGAAACTCTTCAACAACTTTACTTTTTCTTTCCCTACTCTTTTCTACTCCAATGGCTCATTTCCCGTCTCTTCTTCCGATAAAGCTGACCTTTTTGCTCAAACTTTCGTTTACAATTCAACCCTGGACGATTCGGGGGCTGTTCTTCCATCTCCTCCTCCCTTCGACTTAATTATGCCTGAAATTAATCTCTCTTCCAAAGATGTTCTTTCTGCCCTATCTGGGCTCAACTCTAGGAAGGCCTACGGTCCTGATGGTGTCCCTCCTGTTGTTCTAAGATCTGTGCTTCCTTCTGTGCTGACACCCTGCCTAGGCAAACTCTTTCGTTTTTGTCTTTCTTCTGGTACTTTTCGTTCCTGTTGGTAGTTCGCTTCCATTCAGCCTGTCCCAAAGAAGGGTGACCGCTCTCAACTCTCCAACTATCGTCCAAATGCTTTGATTTCTTGCCTTTCTAAAGTTTTTAATCTATCCTTAATGGGATGATTCGTAAACAAATCTCTTCGCAAAATCTTCTTTCAGTTTGTCATTATGGGTTCCACAAGGGACGCTCTACTGGCGATCTTTCATACCTCTTTGACTCTTGGTCATCCTCCTTTCGGGATTTCGGTGGAGCATTTCTTATTGCGCCAGATATCCAAAGCTTTTGATAGAGTCTGGCACAAATCTTTAATTTCTAAACTGATCTCCTTCGGTTTCTATCCTTCTATCCTTCCGGCCCTATCCACTCCTATGTCGATGATTCCACTCTTCACTTCTCCACCCGCTTCACAAAGCGTCCCTTTCAACAGTGAATCTATAATTCGTGTAGGACGGCTGTGGCACACCTGACCTCTGACCGAGAAAACTCATCACAATCTTCCACACGACTATCCCCTTACCTCCAACAATACACAACTCAATCCTTCCTCTTTTCTTAACATTCTTGGCGTTTCCTTTTCTCGTGATCTTTCCTGGAAAGATCACATATACTCCGTTTTCAAAACAGCTTCTAAAAGGTTAGGTGTGCTGTACCGCCGCCTCCGCAGTTTCTTCACACCCCATTCAGTTGCTGTCTCTGTACAGGGGTCTTGTCCGCCCCTGTATGGAGTACGCTTCTCATGTATGGGTTGGACTCAACCCACAGAGCTCTACTTGACCGGATGTAATCAAAGGTTTTTAATTTCAGCAATTTCCCGCCTCTTAATAACTGTCTTCAATCCCTCTCTCTTCGCCGCAGTGTTGCCTTATTCTCTCTCTACTATTACTATTACAAGGGACACTACTCTTCTGAACTCTCTAACTGCATGTCTCCTCCTTTAAGGCGAGCACGCGCAGTACCAGACTTTTTATGCATTCTTATTCTTTTTTTGTCCAACTCTCAACGCAAGAGTTAATCGGTATTTTCAATCTTTTATCTACTCATTCGGTCAATTCTGAAACAATCTTTCTCAATCTATCTTTCTCCCTGTCTATGACCTCCAATCTTTGAAACGCAGTGTCCAGGCATCTCGAAAACCGTGTACCTTGATCTTGGCTCTCTTCTTCCTCTATGTGAGGGGGAGGGGCGTTTTTGGGGCATCCCAAATTATGTTGCAAACCTAAAGTGTTACGGAAGAGTGATCAGAAAATTTATATTAAAGCTTTTAAATCTTAAATAAATAATTTAAATTTCGTGGAATACAATTTTTAACATCATTTATTTTCATTATTTAGATAATTAAGAATTTATGAAATTTTTCCAGCGTTATTTAACGAGAGGATGGAGATCTCAATATTTGGGAGCAACATTAAACTTATACTTTACGAACGTTCTTATTTTTCTTAAGAATACTAGATGTGAATGCTAGACAATTTCATTTTCTTTTATTTCGTTAATAGTTTCAGAATGATTTTGAAATTTTTTCATATAAAGTTAAATTCTGTAAAACCATTACTCTCCAAAATACTAAAGTCAATAAAACCAGTCTCAATAAAGCAAATACTGTTCTTCTTGAGAAACGCTTAAATGTAGGTAAAAAAAAAACCAGAGAATTGTTTTTATCCCTTTAGAGAGGGTTACACTTCGTCAAACATGAAACGAGGCAGGGTACTCTCTCAAATACAATTTCCTCCCACTGACAACCAGTGTCGTGACAGTTGCTAGTTGCTCTCTCAAAAAAAGTAACCAGTTTCTAATTACTTCAAAAGTTACTTTCGACATTTTTCCTGGTTTTAGCGAGCATCTGATCCTGATCAAAGTATTTTCTCTGACAAATGATACTCCCCAAGATTTACAAGAAGATTTTATCATCATCATTAGATATATGTTGGGAATAAACTTGTACTGTGCACAATATGTACATCGAGGAATGTTTGTGGGAAAAAAGTAGCTACAAATAGTTATGATTTTTTGTAAGTAGTTACAGTTACAATTACTCGGCCGGAAAATTTGACTAGTTAAGGGGTGGATCCAGGATTTTATGAAGGGGGGTTGTTGCCTTCGCAGCAAGCGAGAAAAGAAGTGACAAGGGGGGGGGGGATGTCCAGGAAGGGGATGCCCCTCTCGGACGCGGAGATTTTAAGATTATGCGGCAGTAAATGATGCGCTTTGGGGCACTCTCACAGTACTTTCCCTACATTAATGCTGAAGGCAATAATAGTGAAATTAAATAAAATTGTTTACATTTCCAGCTACTGTCCTGTTCATAAACATGAATGGACACACTGGATACAGACTCGGTTTTTACATTCATCATCCAGTTATTGCATACATTTCCTAAATTTAAAACCTGACAAATCTCAAAATCTGGTTCCACTAATGTGTAGCCAATCTCTTCACTCGGGGAACATACATTTTAAATCTGAAAGAAAACTATAAATCCTGTAGGTGTTAGATAAATAATTTAGTTTTGGTGTCTACGGTCAAATTTATATTAACAAAAACCACTTGCATTAGATTGCGGTCACAACAAAGCAAAAGAAGTTGTTTTATTTCTCGCATAGAACACAATACATTGTAAATAATCATTACCATATTTTTTATGGTCTTCTTAGTCGCAAAATTAATTTCTAATATTATCCAGAAGTTGTGTGTTGTCTAGCAACATCCCTGTAAAGTTTCAATGAAAGCGGGATAAATTGTCAGCTCAAGGGGGGTTTGCAACCCCAGTAACCTCCCCTCTAAATCCGCTACTGCAGTTACTGTTAGTTACTCAAAAAGTTAACGATTACCAAGTAACTAGTTACGTCACAACCCTGCTGATAACATGGACCTTAATTAAGAATGGCTCGGGTCTTCGCTGGATCTCAGCGTATATGAGAACATCGGTGACATGGAGACCTTTAACGACACCAGTTCGAGAAAATGAGGGCGCTATTCGTTATTCTGTCGGTAAAACCTACTCGAAAACGCCCATTAGACCTTCAGGAAACAAAGTTAACGCAACTTTTTAAAAATCCTTTTTTATACATCGCCTATTAGTCATGGGGCTTAATCCAAAAAATCACCCCGATTGTTCCCTTTGTTCCAAAAGTACCAATTTTTTACCAGGGGTAGATATGACCAGAAGCATTCATTTTTTTGCGGGAGCCAACACGGGCTCTCCCTGTGGCGGCCATTATGGACGAATCCAAGATGGCCGCCATCTGGTCTGACATTGGGCGATAAAATAACAACCAATCATAGTAGAACAGCAAATAATGACACTTTTTGTATGTTTTTGAGTATAGAGAATCCAGTTCTGATATTTGTTTTTTAATTCAAGATATACGTCAGGTCGTATATATCCACATTTGATATTATTTTATAAGAAATGTACATTTTATGTCAATTGAATCATGATACATAATTATTGCACTTAGATTTGTGGTTGTAACAGCTATATTAACTTTTACATTGGATTTCTACTGACATTTTGTCCACTATTAATCTATTTTTTATTATTTTTGCAGGTGTTGGCATACCTGTATTCCTCTGAAGCAAGTCTATGCGGTGGTGGTCTTCTTCACATTCTAGTCTCTTCAGGCCTGCAGATATGAAGATCTCGTTAGTGTGTAGTTAGTAGTGTGTAGTAGAACATTAATACCTCAACATGTCTACTAACATAACTGGAATTAATTGGACACTGTGTTGCCTATGTCAGTCCAGCAAAGACGAGGCATTACAACAGCCAAAAGAACAGGGATATTCATCTCTTGAAAGAGATCTGAATGATTTTGTGCAGCTCAATGCTGTTCCATCTGGTATCAAGGTTAGTGAGCTCGATGATGGCTCAGGAATTGCAGCAACCCTCCAATCACATGCTGCAGTGTATCATAAAAGTTGTAGGAGTGCATGCAACAGTTACAGGGTAAAGCGGGCACGAGGAAAAGTGGCCACGCAAGATGAATGTGCAGCTGGGATAAGTCCGAAGAAACTCAGATCAGGTTACGGATCACCTCCAGAAACATTATTCTGCATCATATGTCTGGGTGAGGATCAGCATGATCTTCATAGAGCCTTAAGTGACAACATTGATCAAAATCTGAAGAATTGGGCAAAAACAACTAACAACTGGCATTTATATGGGCGCTTGACTGCAGGTTCTGATGCACATGCAATGGATGCATGTTATCATGTACAATGCTATTGGCGGCTTCGTGATGGAGCTAGTGCAGTTGAACGTCGATCTTCAAGTGAACCCAAGCCTCCCCCATTTGATCCCATGGTCATAGCACAGTTAGTGGCATTTGTGGATGACTCTCAGTCTGAGGTCCACAAGTTGTCTGACTTACGGGAAATGTACAAGATAATGATGTCAGATCTAGGACATCCCTGTTCTGGTAGAGAACCTCATGCAACAAGATTCAAAGACCATCTGCTTGAGCATCTTCCTGAGTGGGCTTCCTATGCACAGGGGAGAGATGTATTCATTAGCCACAAGGCAAAAGTGGGTGCTGTGCTAGAACAAAGCTATCATTCCTCACAAATCAATCAAGATGAAGCTGTGTTATTGATACGTGCTGCTATGGCACTACGAAAGCGAATCCTTCAGAAACAAGAGCCATTTAATGGTTCATTCTCTCCACAATGCCTGACGTCCCCCATAGAAGAAACACTGTTAGGTTTCATCAATGTTGTCCTCCAGGGTCCTAAAGGTAATATCGATAAACATAGTAGAGAGCAATCCAACAGTGATGCTGAACTGGGCACAAGAGCGAAGATTGCGTGCACACTGTGCCAACTGCTGATATTCAACACAGTAAAATATGCATCTTCATCAGACAGCACCCAAATCCGTCACAATAGGGATCGTGAAACGCCATTCCCACTTTACCATGGTATTAAGCTGCATGGAGATGCCAGATTCAAGCACCAGATAGAGAATGCCCATCACCTTGGGCTCTCTGTCTCATATGACCGTGTGATGGAAGTCAAAACACAGGTAGCTCGTGCTGTTTGCAAGAGACACACTGAAGACGGTATTGTTCCCCACAAATACAAGACTTTCAGTTTTCACTACACATGATGTAGACAATCTGGACAGCAACAAAACGGGAAATTTGTCACGTGGTGATTTTCATGGAACATGCATTACTGTGACCAATCACCTATCCAAAGAGAACTTGGGAATTCGTCGACCAGCAATCACACTTGATCCATCTGATACATCAAAACCCAAGTTGCCGGATAGTTATGTAATTGTTCCTCCCATCGAACTCAACACCCGTGACATTCTTGTGCCCAGAATCAACGAAGGTCAAGTTCGGCCGAACCACAGCCTGGTCAACGGTGCCAAAGTAAAAGATGATGCATGGATAGCACATGTTGGAAGAGTGCTGGAAAAGGGTGAGCTTGAAAAACGTGATGTGGTTACGTGGTCAGGCTTCAACTCTCAGCTCATGGATGATGCATCAATAAAGCCAAAGGCAGAGACTGGTATACTCCCCTTATTTCCTGATAAGGCAGCTTCTGCATCAATGATGAAGCACACGATGGAGATTGTGAAAACTACGACTGAGTTCATAAACCCTGGTCAAACCCCTGTCCTTCGGGCTGATCAGCCTCTCTTTGCCATATGCAAACAGTTACAGTGGGAGTTTCCTGACACACTGGGTGAGGATAAGTTTGTGATGCAGTTGGGAGCTTTACATATCGAGGATAAGTGTCAGCTGATGATGGGCAAGGTGCTACGAGGTTCCGGATGGGACACAGCTCTAGCTCAAGCAGATGTCCTCTCCTCTGGACGTGCCCAGTCAAGTCAGCTCTCGATGATCACCACATAAAGCGTACACGATATGCTCATCAATTTTGATTTGGCCAATATGGCCGCCACAGTGGGAGCCCAGCTTGGCTCCCGCAAACATTCAAATTAGTATGGTCATAGCTACCTGTGGTCCAAAAATGGCACTTTTGGAATGATTTAAACAATTATATGATTAAGCCCCCTGACTATATCGTTCACGTGTGTCCGCAATAATAAGCACTGGGGTCTGTCGATTTACGAGGTAAAGTGATGGATGGGGTGCGAAATAGTACTGTGAATCACTTTGTATTGTTGATTGTTATTAAGATTCGCCTAAATTTAAGTTAGTGTTGTTGGGTAAAAGTTAATAAGAGTGAACAATTTTTTTATTTAAAAAAATAAAATGATCAATAAATTTCAAATAACCTTTTATGCCATGGAATAAGTGGTTTTGGTAAATAGAAATTGTGGTACTTTCCTGTTATCCCGGACCCCAGATTTTTTGCCAGATTCGGACGCCACTTGCCAGATTGCCAAATTTCGAAATTTCGTTGCCCAACCCCTGGTTAGGTTAGGTTAGGTTTGGTTAGTTACTTAACAAAAAAAAATTTGTCAATCTGGCAAGAGGCGTACGAATCTGGCAAAATGTCTGGGGTCCGAGATAACAGGAAAGTGCCGAAATTGTAAATATAATCTATAAATAATAGTTAGACATGGGACTAGTTCGTGTAGCGTATAGATCCCTTAGATATTTAGCTATCTGGGCGGTCTGGGCAGTGTGTGTAGGCATCTCGACAACCCCGGACCTTGATTTTGTCTCTCTTCTTCTTCTATGGGAGGGGCGCTTTTGCGGCATTTGCCCTTGGCCCCTCCTTCCTGCATAAAAAAAATAATTATATATTAGCCGAAATCCATATTGGGCTCCAAATAAATCTAACTTAACCTAACTTACAAAAAACCACTAAATCTATCATAAATATCCAATGACTACGCTACACAAACTAGTCCCATGTTTAGCATGGGAAAGCAAAAATTCTAAGATAATTAGTTTAACCTAATCTTAAAAAACCCACATGTGGTTATATGCTCTGTTGAAAGTCTAATAAGCAATTTATTTTTTTAAATAAAACAAAAAAATTGTTCACTATTGTTAACCTCAGCCATGTTGTTACGAAACTAAACTTAAAAACAGGTTTTCATATGGAAATTGTTTTGCATAAACAAACTGTAATTCCCCAATTAGGAAGATTAAAGATTTTAGCAGTTTATATATATTATCATTAGCAATACATATGTATATAGTGTGTATATATATATATATATATATATATATTATATATATATTATATTATATACAGGGTGTCCCGTAAGTCTGGACCCATAGGGATTTATAATATATTTTTTATTATGTTATTATTATTATTTATATTATTATATTTTTTTATTATTTTTTATTATGATTTTTATTTGTGGGGCCACTTGAAAGCCAAAGTGTACGAGGTCAAACTTCAGAACATTTTCCACCTTAAAGCACGCATTGTGGAGGCGTGTCAAGAAATTTCTGCGACTGTGATTCAGAAAGTGCTGTCGCAGTGGAGATTGCGTCTTCAACTATGTGTGCGACACAACGGCGGACACTTTGAACAGATTATGTAATAAATTTTTGGACTATTTTGTAATTTTATTATTTTTCCCTATGGGTCCAGACTTACGGGACACCCTGTATATATACACCTATATATATATATATATATATATATATATATATATATATATATATAAAATATAAATTGTGTTCCAAAAAAGAAAGGTCGTGTGCGAGTGATTCGTAATTCCTTTTTAACTGCCTCATTACGAATCTTCTTTTAGAGAAAACTGTGACCTTATCGGTGTACTGGAAATAATAAAGATTCCATTACAAGGCTTAAACTCATTTTCTGGGATATATGCACTTTTTCAGTCATGTATTTTTAGTTTTAAAGTGAATTCGTTTATTTTTATTTTTTCATTTATTTAACATAAATTACTTAAAACTTTAATGCGAAATTTTTGGAGCAAGTGTAGTTTACGTCCCCCTACATTATCCTAGTGTAGTTTGCGTTCCCCAACTTTGTCCGCGTATACCTAATCAAATAAAACGTTAAAACTAACAAAAATATTACGACTTAACCTAACCAATCATCAATTTATATATATATATATATGCACTAGAATCACAAAATAACACGTGACCTTATTAATAAGCAAACAACCACAAGGAAAAGGAAACACAAAGTCCGAGCGCTTTCGTGATATATTCACATTATCAAGGATAATGTGAATATATCACGAAAGCGCTCGGACTTTGTGTTTCCTTTTCCTTGTGGTTGTTTGCTTATATATATATATATATATATATATATATATATATATATATAATACAGGGTGTCCCAAAAAGAGTGACCCTAAACGAAATATTAATAACTTTTTTATTAAAGGTGCTAGAAGTAAATACTAAAAAATAAAATAACAAGCGAAGGTGTAAGTTTTATTCCCATGCACTAGTAAACCTCTACATCTTTTCCATCATTTACTATAACCAATCTAATTCTACGTTCAAATTCTTCAATGGCACGCTCCAGTACAGATGGGGAGATGGATGTGATAGTTTCCTGAATACGCTGTTTCAATTCCACAATGTTTCTAGGTTTGTTATGGTAAACTTTAGACTTAACATAACCCCAAAGATAAAAATCTAAAGGTGTTAAATCGGGGGAGCGAGCGGGCCATTTCATTGGTCCTCCTCTACCAATCCATCGTCTTGGGAAAGTCTCGTTTAGAAATTCTTGAACGACTCTAGCATAGTGAGGCGGGGCTCCGTCTTTTTGAAAGATTATGGTTTGAAATGATTCAGGAGTTTCTTTTAGTAGTGTCACAAAGAAATCTTTTAACATCTTTAAGTACGAGGCACCTGTAACAGTCCGTTCTTCAAATAAATATGGACCATAAATTCGAGAACTTGACATTCCACACCAAACATTCACTTTGGGCGAATCACGTTCATGTTCAAAGGTCTCACGTGGATTTTCTGGTCCCCAAATTCTACAATTGTGGCGGTTAAGTTTTCCAGATGTATGAAACGTTGCCTCGTCAGTGAAGATGACGTTTTTCAGGAAATTTGAGTCTGAATCAATGAACTCGATTAGTTCCTGGCAAGTAGCAATTCTTACTGCGTAATCTTCTTTAAAAAGTTGATGATGCACTTGCACTTTGTAACATTTTAATTTCAGATTTTTGTGAAGGATTCTGTGAACCGACGATTGTGGGATGTTTAACTCAACTGAAACTCTCCTTATTGACGTTTCTGGATCCGTGTGAAATGCTTCCATAACAGCTTGCGACCTTTCTAGAGACTTACTCGGGCGTCCACAACTCTTTCTCTTAAGGACGGATCCAGTCTCTTCAAACGTTTTCACCCATCTTTTTATGCTCTTCTTTCTGGTGTCTGTTTATTGTGTTTAACTTGAAATCTTCTTTGTGCTGTGATGATTGATTTACTTTCGTAAACATACCTGACTAGTTCAGCTTTTTCTTGTGGTGTCGTCATCTGAGGGTGGGTGAAATTCTGTACAGTTTGTATCATAAGATGTTTTTTTGGCCGCCAACTTGCTAGAACGAGCGAGTGAGTGATTAGACTAGGTCCGGAACGAGCAAGTGAATGATTAGGCTAGTCTAGTCCGGTCCGTAGGATTCGCCGTCACGAGGCCTTTGGTTAGACTAGGCCACCCTTCATGATAAATGATTTCTTTTATGAGAAAATTTTGTAAATTTGTTTTTAACATTTTAAAGTAACGATATGTTTTTGATAATAATTACGTATACAGTATCAAAAACTTACATCTTCACTTGTTATTTTAGTTTTTAGTATTTACTTCTAGCACCTTTAATAAAAAAGTTATTAATATTTCTTTTAGGGTCACACTTTTTGGGACAACCTGTATATATATATATTGACGATTGGTTAGATTAAGTCGTAATAGTTTCGTTAGTTTTAACATTTTATTTGATGGATTCATTTAAAAAATGTATTCTAAAGATCCTAGTGTAGTTTACGTTCCCCAACTCTGACTTAGTGTAATTTGTGTCCCCTTTTGCGTCAGGAGGACGTAAACTACACTTGCTCCAAATTTTTTTTAATCAATTTCAAGAATGGATTTATTTAATTTGGATTACCTGAAGATCAAGGCCCCCAGCCTCAATTACCAACTGATATCTTCGTTAAAATATCACGTTAAAATGTCACGACTTAACCTAACCAATCGTCAAGAACGTACAGTTGACCTAACCGGGCATTCAATTTAATTTATTATTATATTTGGTACTGTAAAGCAAAAAACAAGAATACATGGGGGCTTTGATCTTCATGTGATCCTTTAATTTTAAGAAAATGTTATTTAAGCTGAATATAAATTATGTGTTCTACTTTCGAGTTAGTTATCATGTTCAAATTTACTACGTGAAATCTAACCGAATTTTGTGAAATTTTGTTTCAGAATATTTAATTTAATTTTTTAAGTATATTCAATTGTGCCTATTAAAAATGCAGAAATAATTAGGTAAATTTTTATACCTTTGCCAGATTTGAAACGCTGCTCTTCCCAAGCTATTTATCGCACAATATCCAGATTATTATTCTCACTACGACACTCGAATTTGTGGGTGTGTTTTACAAACTGAGAATTTATAGTTTGTAACTAAAACGCCTAATATTAAATTTAAAAAAAAAAGTTGTTTGCATGAAAAATATTAATCAAAGAAACTTTTTTCATATTGAAATAATTTGCAAATTTTTATTCGAAAATATTTTTTTAAGATGAAGAAATTTATATTTACATTAAAATTTTGAATACGTTACGAGTAATTGAAAATTTATAAAAAGTGATGGAACAGTTGGATCACCTGAAGATCAGGGCCCTCAGCCTTCTTTAGTTAACTTTATAAGGCACGAAAATATCACGACCTAACCTAACTAATCGTTAGGTCAACTGTACGCCCTTGACGAGTGGTTAGGTTCGGTCGTGATATTTTCGTTAGTTAGCCTTATAAAGCTAACTAAAGAAGGCTGGGGGCCCTGATCTTCAGGTGATCCTTATTTAATTTTGACGTATTTAAATTTAATTTAATTAATTTGTGTAATTTGAGTTATATCGCCGAAACTATCAACTTTAAAAGACGCCTTTACCAGCATAAATATAGTTTAAACTCGGCTGACAAAAATCGTGCCTTGCATAGGCATCGTTTAGAAACTTTAGATAATGAACATAACACTGATATTAATAACGTCCAACCACTCCTAAATATTAATAATAACAAAACGAAAGTTTACTGAATCTTTCATCATGAAAAATATTGATAATTTCAATATACTGTAAGACTTGAAAATTTTCCACTTGATTTTACGACCAATTTCTTACTCTCAATTTTTTTTTTTTAACTACCTGAAGTATGACCTTTTAGCGTATGGTATGGGGCGGATAAGCACACCAACTGCGCACTTTTGTATAGAATTATAACACTGCATACATATAGTACTTGGGGTCCAGTAAGATTTAATGATATAGTGCCAATCAGTGATGCCACTCCTTGGAATTTTTCCCAAGATCTTGGGATTTTTGTTCCCACCTTGGAATCTTGGATATAAAATCCTAAAACTTGGGTAATCTTGGAATTTTTTAGCATAATATAAATAATGTGCATAATATGCATAATATAAATAATGGTAATAATATAAATACAAACCTAGCGTATTAATAGTATTGAGAAATAATGGCAAGTAGCAATATTTTAAATGTAATATTGATTTAGCATGTAATTTTATGTAAATAATGAAATAATACCATATTTTGGTAATTAGGCATTTGGCCTTAAGTTTAGCCTTTTTTGGGAAAAGTTTGGCTTAACCTAGAAAAGCAAACCTGCAGACATGATCAGTGGAGAGATCGTTTGTATACGAAAAGCTCAATCATTGACAAGGGTAAATCAGTAACCACTTTCTGGCATAATCTACGTTTAATTAAAGATGGAAATAATCATGCAAAGTTTGACCTTCTGTCTAAGTTCATGTGCGACCTATTAGCCTTGCCTCACTCATCTGCGTGTGCGGAGAGGGTATTTTCACAAATGAACATTATAAAAACTAAGCAAACCAATAGGTTGCATGCCAAAACTGTTGCAAATCGCTTGCTGGCCAAGCAAGCTATTGCATATACATATACAGCTATTGAATATACATTCATATAGAAACCTTGAAATTTCTTGGAATTTTTCATCAGGACATCTTGGAATTTTTAATTTTTGTGAGTGGCAACACTGGTGCCAATTGAACAGTGCCCCCTGGTGGCCTACAGCACCCCCCGCCCCACAGCGGTTGACCGCGTACAGTGTTAGAGTTATTCCTCGTTTGGATAACTTTTTTCTTTATAGTCAAATCAAGCTGCATTTTGGATATTTTATGTATCTTGACCTAAGATATTTTGTTCAGAGAAATTTTTTGTCACACCAAAATTTATTATTTTTTAACATTTTCGGAATTTGTAACCAAATTTCAATCTCAACCTTCATTTATGGTCGATTTAATGAATGATCTTAAGTATAGTCCAACAATATTGTTAAAGAAAATATAAGCCCTCTCTTCTTAAAGTTGTTATTCATGCACTACTAAATGTATAAGCATAGCCTTGGCTAATCGTTATCATTTATGTCTTTCAAGTACAATGGCTGCCACCGGTTCATCGGATGAGCATTATGAAGTACGTCCTAGTACAAGTAGCATGAATCGATCCAGCAGTTCCTTAAAGAACCTAGTGTCAACCAACTGGTCACTGTGCATCTACTGCCAGGATTCCAGGGATGAAAAGCTTGTATGTCCTACTACCAAACGCCAAAATGCTGGTGTCGGGTACAGCACTCTTGCAGATAATTTGAAGCAATTCCGTCAGATTGGAAAGTTACCAAGTTCACTGAAACTCAATCGCCTTGATGAGGGAAATAGGGTTAGCGCCACACTGGCGAATCCTAAGGCAAAATGGCACAAGACTTGTAGAGACAAATACAACAAAACCAAGTTAACTCGTCTCCAAAAACGGCGGATAGACCTCGACTCAAGTGGTGTTTCAACTAGTGGTGTATCAACTAGTTGTGCATCAACTAGTGGTGTATCAAAACGAAGTAGGCATCTCGCTGACACTACGGATGACTCTCTAAAATGTTTTTTCTCTGCTGAATCTGGAAAGCCCGGGGAGCTACACCATGCTAGTACTTATGGTCTGGATTGCAGAGTTTGATCAGCTGCCCTCCGCGTGGGGGATACCAAATTGTTAGCTAAATTAAGTGCAGGTGATGTAATAGCAATTGAAATGAAATATAAGCTGAGGTGCTTAACATCATTATACAACCGTGCGAAAGTGGTGGAGTGTCAGCAGTAGATCAAAGATAGACAGAATGACATGTTTAATAGCATAGCATTTGCCGAACTTGTAACGTATGTTGAAGAACAGCTTAGTGATAAAGACAGCCCAGTAAGTAGTAAGGTTAGCCGACTTAGTGAAGATGTGCAGAAAGCAACTGGATCAGCTTGAAATCATCAAGAAGAGAGGGTTCATTCCACACAACTCAAGCAGACCTAGAACACATTCCAGGTCTTCAGGCTCACACAAAAGGGAAAGATATTCTACTGATCCGTAACACCGGTGTGGGACGAACACTGTCCGAAACCTTTGACAATTGTACTGACAAAGATGCTATCTGCTTGGCACGAGCAGCTCAAATAATTCGTAGGTACATGTTTGAAGACTCATTCAATTTTGAAGGTTCGTTTGCATCTGACTGTCAGGAGAAGTCTGTTCCCGCAGTGCTTATTGCTTTCACGCTCATGTTGCTAGAGGGTCCAAACATACTGTAGAAAAGCAAACTGCCAGCCCGGTACGACCTGAAGCTCTTACGACAGCCCAGCTTGTTCGACACAACAGCATCACGTACCAACGACGTAAATCATCATCCACCACAATACGTCATTGTCGAAATCAGGAGACAGCACTACCACTTTACATTGGAATGATGGTACATGCGCACACCAGAAAGCGTGGACTGATCGACAAGATGTTTGAACATGGAACATGTCTCTCTTACGATAGAGTACTTCAGTTGTCCACGAGTCTTGCCAATGCTGTGTGTGAAAGTTACAAGGAGAGTCAAGTTCCAATGTGTGCTGGGAGCTTCTGGTTCAGTCGTGTGGAATGAACCCTCTCTTCTTGATGATTTCAAGCTGATCCAGTCGTTTTCTGTACATCTTCACTAAATCAGCTAACCTTACTACTTACTGGTTTGTCTTTATCACTAAGCTGTTCTTCAACATACGTTACAAGTTCGGCAAATGCTATGCTATTAAACACGTCATTCTGTCTATCTTTGATCTACTGCTGACACTCCACCACTTTGCACGGTTGTATAATGATGTTAAGCACCTCAGATTATATTTCATTTCAATTGCTATTACATCACATGCATTTAATTCCAACCAACTTTCGAACAGGTGTATTTACTACAAGCGTAGTTAACACTATAGACCACAATCCATCTTCAACTACAGCAACTGATTCATTTCACGGTACCGGAATCCCGTTGTTTCAGCATCAAGACTTTGATGGGCAGGGGACGGAAATGAACAACGTGAGCATAAAGTCAGGTTCATTGTCAAAGTGTATCAATCCCCTACCAGCCTTATACACACATGTGCTACCAATTGTCACGCCACCTCTGAACCCACCACTGCCAGCTGCATGGTATGTCTACCTGTCATCCAACATTAAATCATCAACGAGAAAAAGAACAGGTGCAGAAAGCAGACGCAGAGCACTGTCTTCGGGTCCTTTACCTCGGAATTGGCCCAATTTCTTGCGAGTGGAAGAAAACAAAATTGAATTATTCCATCTCTTATCACATCATATCACCCACTTGAAAGTGGATGGAAAATAAATTATGGTAACATATGGCCAAGGTGTGCCAGATCGTGAAGACCTAGCTCAGCTTACACCGTATTCACATGAGGAGGCTGATACACGCATCATCGTTCATTGTGCGGATGTTGCTAGCAAGGACACAAGCGTATTATGATAAAAACTGTGGACACAAATGTTGTTGTACTTGCTGTTGCATCATATCTTCTGCTAGCTGTTGACAAACTGTGAATAGCATCTGGATCAGGAAGTAACTTCCGACACCTAGCAGCCCACCAATACGCAGCCATGGGACCGGACAAAGCAAGAGCACTACATATGTTTCATTCCATCACAGGCTGCGATACTGTGTTGTTGTTCTTCGCTGGCCGTGGCAAGAAAATAGCATGTGATGTATGGGTGTCTCAAGATGAAGCTACGGATGTATTTCTGCAACGTGCATCACCTGATGAGATTCTTAAACGTCAGCTGGCTGTATTGGAGAGGTTTGTTGTTCTCCTGCATGATCGCACCATTGATTTATGCAAGGTAAGCACGACTTTCTTAGAAATATAACCACAATTATATCTCGTAAGTTTGTTAAATAAAAATACCACATAAATGAACACTTGCCTAAGTTCACAAGTATACAAGACATTTTTAATTTCCATAAACTTCTATATTCACACTACTATGGTTATGACATTTAAGGTAAATGATGACTGCATAAATTCCTAAATTCATGTTGCTATGGTTATGACATTTCAAGTGAATGATGCCTGGAAACATCTCTTCACGAAGAAAGCCTGAGTAGTTGAAGGGATCCCACCTTCTTAGGCGGCACTGTTACAACATGTTAAGCGTGCCGTTTACCAAGGTGCCCACATTTGGGGACAATGTTGCATTCCTGAACCGATTCTTCCTGATCCTTCTTTCTGGAGTTGGACACTCGAGGGAACCATGTATAGCTCACTTTGGACAACATTACCTGAAGCAGCAAAGACTTGCTTAGAACTGGTTCACTGTGACTGCGGAAAGGTTTTTTTCTGGTCGATGCAATTGTGTAAAAGTAGCACTTAAATGCAATGCTCTCTGTGCATGCTGTGGACAGTGCACCTTGGATTAATCAACTAAGCACACCGGACAAAAAATTAGTCACCCCTAATAGCACCGATAGTACGAAGTTCAAGGTCACACAGAGGGCGCTGATGTAGCATTGGTAAGTGACAAGTAGCGGTGACGTAGCACACAGGATCAGATCTGTTTCGTGAGGTGGTGAAGAACAAAGTGTGTGTTGGATATAGTCTGCAAAATGGGTCGTGAGGCAGACGTTACTCAGTGGCAAAAAGGAGCCATCTTGTTTGGCAGAGCCCACGGACACAAAATGTCTGAAGTAGCCCAATTTGTTGGTGTGTCAACGCGTACTGTCCAGCGAGTTTACAGAGAGTGGTGTAGTTCGTAATCAACTGACAATCGACGGCGTAACTGTGGCCGGAAAACAATTCTCGACAATAGGGGCCGCCGCCATGTTTCTCGTCTAGTAACTGCAAATCGTTTTCAAACCAGAGAACAATTGCTCCAAGAAACCAATGAGGTTCTCCAGCGACCAATTTCCGAACGGACATTGCGACGAGAACTGCATGCGATGGACATCTGGAGCAGGGTACCACGGAAGAGGCCGCTGTTAACAGCAAGTCACAAATTGGCACGTTATAAATGGGCTCAGAGGCACAAAAACTGGACTGCGGCAGATTGGAAACGTGTAATTTGGTCCGATGAGTCCCGTTTTTGTTTGTTCTCCAATGATGGGAGGCGACGAGTACATCGCAGGTCCAATGAAGCCTTTAATCCTGAATGCGTCGAAGGTGTTGTTCAGGCTGGAAACAGAAAGTGAAGCGCAGGAATAGACACCCACGGACTCTGGCGGAACTTCGGGACCGGCTGATGAACGAGTGGCAGCAAATCGATGTTCAGTACATGCACAACCACGTAGAGTCTCTGCCTCGCCGGATTCGTGCGGTTATCAAGGCCAGAGGCGCCGTCACACGTTATTAGGTACATTCTGAGAGAGGTGACTAATTTTTTGTCCGGTGTGCTTATATACAGAGTGATTAAAAAAATTAACACTTATATGGGATTTTATTTTTTATTTCCAATTTATTTGTAAACCTTTTTTGTGATGCAAACAGTGCTTCATGCAGTCTCTACTTGCTGTCCACGGATATCTATGCATGTATGAAAACGGTCAAACATTGTTTCCAGAGCCCTAAGCCACATTACTGGTGGTAATGATTGGATGACATCTGTAATTCTTCCCCATATAAGTGTTAATATTTTTTGAATCACCCTGTATATGTGTTCCTAATAACGTTAATTTTTTCGAATCTGACAGTAAACACTAAATTTGAACTTTCATCGTTTATAAACGTGCCCTCAGTCTTTACAAACCAAGAACAATTTGGTTAAAAATTTCGAAAATGTTAAAAAATAATAAACTTTGGTCTGAGAAAAGATTTTCCTAAACAAAATGTCTTAGTTAGGTCAAGATACATAACATATTCAAATGCAGCTTGATTTTAACTAATAAAAAAAAATCTCCAAACGAGGAATAGATCTAACACTGCACGTGGTCACCCGCTAGGGGCCGCTGTAGGTCGCCAGGGGGCACTGTTCAACTGGCAATATATCAGAAAATCTTAATGGACCCAAGTACTATATGTATGCAAAGTGTCACAATTCCATACAAAAGTGCGCAATCTTGCCTCTTTTTTGGGCTTATCCGCCTAACTATATGACTCTTACTGTTTATTTTTAGTTAGCCGCCTGACTGATGATCACTCCTTGAAAAAGCTTTGCGGTTCTTAGCGGCGTTTCATTTCTTTTAACGTTGGAGATTATATATGATATATATGTAGAGACAAACGAAATTCCTCTTCTTCGCCTGTTTGTTTCATGGCTGGAAATTGTAAACAGGGCTATAAAACTCAAACAGGTGGGCATGGAGCAGGCCCACGGAGGAAACACAGATTTTGTGGTATTTCCCGAAATGCCCGCCAGAGGATGTCACCAAGTCTATAAAAATGTGAGTTCTTTCTCAAATCACTCTCACTTGCCCTATTCTCGCATTTGTCACATCTCGTTCTCAGCTCCTTCGTCAGTAACGCCACTCGTAATGCCACCCGCTCTCCGGCCTTCGCCGGAGAACGGCCCGCCGTCCTTCAAGGCTCCGGTCGAGCATACTCGAAGTGTATTGTCAAGTAAGGCCCTCTACAAGTTCATCCCGCAAGAAGCAACATCACTGCTGCAGGAGTTTCCGCTGACCCTCTTTTCAACAAGTCTCAACCGGCCCTCAACACTCATCCTCTCGCCGGCAGGCCAGTCTGCCATCAGATGCATCTACTTCGAAGCCCAGGTCCGTAAACCTTTTCGTAGGTCAAAAGCCCATTTGGCCTACCTTTCTGTCTTCGTGTTAAGAAACTCCAGCGTAGCCTACATAACTTCAGTGCATACCCTCAGCCTAGCAAGTAGGCTATCTTTAAAGATTCCCCAAACAAACGGCTAATTTTCCCATTACGACTGCAGTATGCCTATTCAATTATTTTACCGTATTCAATTATCTTACCGTATTTGTATCTGCTTGTTTATTTGCTCATTTATGTATTTTATTTTACTTGCCTAATCCGTTTACTGTACCAATACCGTACTTTCATTTCCTCAGTTATTGTTGGCTTAAATACTTATTATTACGTATTTACTGCTGTATATCTTATTAGCCTACCTAAATTCGTGCTCTACGAGAGACAACGCATTAAAGCCTTTTGAAGTGCAATTTGTAATTGCATTTTATAAAATTCATGTATGTTGTATTTAGCCTAATAACAATTAATAATATTTTTTAAAAATATGATGCGAAAAGGCTTTAATATAATGTTTACTCACCTATTTAAAAAATTAATTATACTTGACATTAGTTTTTATTTTTTTTAAGAGTGGTGTTTGATCCTTTAGGTAATTGTAAAATTCAACACAATTCATACTGTAGTTGCATTTTGTCATTAGTACTGCTTTTAACATTTCTGTATTTAACTGACTTTTTTCTGGTGTCCAAAAATCATACATTAGACAAAAATACTCTCTCTGTTGGTGCATTTGATCCAGGCAAGCACAAGCAAAATTCAACTATCTTAGAAAGGTTTTTAAAGGGGATATTTTGGTTATCAAAATGTGTAAAAATTTCTACTCACTTTATATCAACATCTAATTCCTTCTGGCTCCATTCTTTGAATTTTCTGTCGTCACAAAATTTTTCACGCAGGTGACTTCATCAAAAAGTTCAGTCATTCAGAGTAAAATCTAATTTTCTTAGAAGAATAAATTCTATGCTTTCTTGAATTTGAGTGCAGGACAGTAAGTTACGAAGGAGAACTCATTCAAAAATTTCTACTTCTTCAAAATGCTGACTCTACTGATTCAAATAATTAATACAGATTGCATAAAATGAAGAAACTGCCATTTTGAAACTTCCTACATTTAGAGATTGTCTGTCTAAATCCTTTAACATCTGACGGACCATCAGGGGTAAAATTGATTCAGCTTTTCTTCCTGTTAATTTTAGCTTTAAATCTTTCAAAATACTGGCTACTTCTGACAGGGAAGCTTTTTGGGATTCAATTTTTAAGGTGCAATCATGGAATATTGAGCTCTGGCTATGCACAAAAAACAAAAATGCTTCAGTAAAAGGGTTTTCCAAAACCTGTTTGAGAATAGTAGGACATTTTTCTTGGGACAAAAAATATTTTTTCAATGGTTCAAATAATTTTAGAACCCTTTCGATAGGTGGTTTCAAAGCTAACCACCTTGTTTTGCTATAGCCTAATAATTTCTGGTACTCTATATCAAGACCATTCCATATATCTTTTAGCTGTTCCACTCTCACTGTATAAATGTAAAAGTAAGAGTAAATTTTTACAATTATAACTTCCACATCAATTGGGAGGCAGTCAGAAGTAGTTTTTATGCAGTTATTCAAGATATGAGCCGCACAATTAACACCAATTAATTTCCTTCCTAGACTGTTGCATCCTAAAGAAAACATTATTTTTCCTCCTCTTGACGACCCTCCAAAGTTGCAGTTTGTGTTGTCAGCACATAATGCCAATATTTTACCTGTCAATTGATATGATTCTAAAGTTTCTTGTATGTAATTGGATATTAATTCGGCTGTCTCTCCAGATAGATTTTTCACCTCTAAAACCTTTATCTTAACACCTTCAGTCGGTAAAAAATACCTCACCAATAACGGGCATATTTTAATGCTTTCATGAATAGAGCAATCGCTATAAATGGTTACAAATTTTTCGAGTGAAAGGTCGTCTTTTAACGAATGTAAAACATCAGGCTACAAGACATTACGCAAAATTGCTTCTGTTTTAGTTCGTGCACATGAAAATGTATTACTGAAGCATCTTTTTATCAGCTTTGATGTACAATCTGTAGATCTAAAAGATAAATTGTGTTGGACTGCATGATAAGTCCAAGTTCCTTCAGCTAAGGCCATTTTTTCCTTTCATCAGTAAATCCTTCACTTTGTAAAAACTTAGTCAGAGACGTACTCGACGAAGCGGAAGCATCTGCTTGCTTATGCTTACTAGAGTTTAAATGACGAGATATATGCTGAATAGCATATTTCCCACCATTTGCAATTGAAAAACAAGAAGAGCATTTTATACACTTTAAATCACTTTCACGCTTTGTTTTCTTTAGGAAGTGATATTCTTCTTCCAAGTCATTGGTAAAAATGCATTTCCTCTTTGATGTCATTATTTTAAAAAAGGGGTTAGCACTTCAATAAAACTCTGGTTTTAACTACACGAACTATGTGCACTTCGCAAGAACATCAAAGAAACTAACGGAGACTAAGCTCAGTAGGCTGACTAGCCCGGGCAGAAGACTGCACGACCGTGACAGACGTACGATGAGTCGATGATAACCATTTTCTTGGTTCTTCATGTTTAAGAGTTTTTAGAAACAGCTATACGACAGAATGGGGGACATTGCATTGTCTCCCATTGATCGTTGTTTTTAGGGGGACAGAAAGTCATAATGGGGAACAATCCCCCCAAATGGGGACGTCTGGTCACCCTATTTATACTGTATAAACCATTTCTTATTGCTAATAATTAATCAGTCATTGTAATATAGCACAATTACCGTACACATAATTGTTAATTACTGTGAACAGATAATTAAGTTATTTTTCTAATTAAACAAGAAAACCACGAAGTCATTTCTATCTACCTTATTATTGTTTGTTTGGGCTGGATGCCCAGACTGGTGATCCTAAGCATTCGTTTCAATTTAATTCATAAATTATAGTAAGCCTACTTTGTAGGCCAATATATATATATATATATATATGTTAGGGTGGTTCATAAAATCGAACTTTCGATTTTTCCAGCTCCCACGCGTGCCTAATCTCTGTCACTATAGCAGAAAATAAATTGTGAAAAATTCACTCACATCGGTGCATACAGTAATTAGTGGTCGCTCATGGGGTTATATGTTCTTCTCTGAGTCACTCATTACTGTACTATGCTCTATTACAGGTACTAATTAATGCAGTTTTCTGCTCTTTCACAGGTTGGAGTGTTAAATATAGCTATATGAAATAGATTTTAATAAATATTGGTATACCATACACTGGTTTATATTGGTTACATTTACTTACGGTGATGGTCATGTCAAAAACACGTGGTTTTTACTTGTTGGACAAACCGGACCAAAAGATTTTAGGCAGTAAACTGCCTTCAAATGGCCAGGTCCTGGGTGTTTTTAGCACCATCATGTTGTGAATAAGAAAGACACCAAACAAAGCGCCGAAGAAGTGCTGGAGGAAGTTTTCTCATTTTGGGAAAGAGCCCGCATACCAACACGCCAGAAGTACCACTGTTTGGAGAAGCTTTTGGTCTTGTTCAAAGAGTGGTAGATTTTGAAAAAGAACAAGAGAAGGCGAAATCCAAAACAAGTCCAAAACGAGATGTCTTTGAAAAGCAAGATGAACAATTTGTTCGACATTGCACATGGAAACGCTCTCCAGATGATCCAGTTTCAAGAAGATCGCGACTTCCTTCTCGCTCAAAAAGAGCCCGGTCGGCGTGGCACAAAGGGCTCCGTCGACAAAAAATTGGCGAGAAGGAGCAGAAGCGGAAAGCAGAGGAAGACGTCCGAGAGAGGAAAGCAGTCGAAGAGCAACCCTCGACATCCTAAACAACCAAACTTGCTTCTTCAAGCTCTGCCGATGACGAGTTTCTTGAGGGAGCCACTGGAGGTCGTCCTTCTCCCCAACCCCTAAAAAAGAACACGCCAGACCAAGAATATTTTTAACTCAGAATTATCTTCAGCCATAGACAGGACGGGGATGAGTGACCGGATGGCGCTTTACATTGTATCAAAAACAGCTCGCAGCCTTGGCCAAAACTTCGAGGAACTGACGACGATCCTCTGTGAAGCGCAGCCGAGAACATTACCGCAGGCAGCAGGCTGAAACAGTCCAAAAAGGATTCCATACTGGACCAGTGGTGATGCACTGGGACGGAAAGCTTCTGCTAGACCTTTCTAACAACGAGCAGGTGGACCGGCTTCCCGTCTTAGTGTCCACCTCAGATGGCAACTGCCAGCTCTTGGGAGTGCCAAAAATAGCTTCGGAAAGTGGGCAACAGCAGGCACAAGCGGTGTTCGATCTCTTGCAACTTTGGGGACTAAGTGAAAGAGTGGTGGGGATGTGTTTCGATACTGTCGCTACTAACACTGGCCGTCACTCAGGATGTTGTTTGCTCCTGAGCAGAAGTTGCAGAAAGAGCTGCTCTACTTTGCATGCAGGCATCATAATAATTATCATGGAGCTAGTTGACGCCGCCGCGTTCACGGCGTGTCATGACGCAATTTCTGGTCCTAAAGTTCTGTTAGTCAAGAGATTCCAGCAACAGTGGAACTACATCGACAAAAGCAAGTTCCAAACAGGTGTCGACGAACCCCACTGTTGGTCCATCCCTATGACCAGTCAGAGAAGAACTTCTGAAGTTCGCCAAGGACCAAATCCAACGCGAAACGTACTGAGACAATTACAAGGAATTTTTGGAACTCACCATTGTCTTCCTTGGTGGAAAGCTTCAATCGCCGATTCGATTCAAGAGCCCAGGTGCGATGCATCAGGCTCGCTCGATGTGCAAGGTCCTGTATTCTATTAAGATGTGGATGTTCTCGGAGCAATTGCAACATCTCACACCGAAAGAGAAAACATGCTTGCAAGACATGAGCATCTTCGCTGTGACAGTCTACCCGAAGGCATGGTTCACTGCTCCGATGGCCATTTCCACTCCAGCCCAGGAACTTTGCATCTTGGAATCATTGAGGTCGTATCCACAGCAGATCTCCAAAGCAGCCAGTCAGAAGCTGGCAGGACAGCTTTGGTACCTCTCTGAGGAAATGATTCCATTGGCCTTCTTCGATGCCGATGTTGCATCTGCAACGAAACGTCGGATGGTCGCGGCCCTATACAAGAAAGAGGGTGGAGAGCAGATTCCAAAGCGTGTCAACCCGCCTCTCAGTTCGTCTTTGGAAAGCTTTGTGACGAAGAATTCGATGAGGTTCTTCGAACGACTGCAATTGTCTGCAGGTTTCTTGAACAAAGTTCCGGATGAATGGGAAAAAATGAAGGAGTTTCAGGCGGCGCTTAGGGTTGTGGAAAACCTCAGGGTGGTGAATGACCACGCTGATCGAGCTGTGGCCCTCGTCCAACAGTACAGCAGCCGCCACAGGAGCAGCTGCAGTGTCTGCTGCAAGTAGTGTCGGAGCATCGCGGGAAGTTTCCGGATGCCAGAAAAAGCTCTTTGACTGGGCGACAAAGAGTGATTGCCAACCATGACACCCCCGTTATAGAACGGATAGTACTCATCTATCAGCTCGTGGATGGAGGGGGGGACCCAGAGGCGGTGGAGCTGTAGTGCAAACCATATAATACCTATTACAGTGCTAAAGGATAAATTTTGAAACTCGTGAGCGACCCCTAAATATGAACTGATCGATACAAAAATTTACCCGCAACATTTTCTCACAGAACCTTACACCTTTGGTGGGTGGGAGCAAGGAAATACTGAAAAAAAAATTCCCTATATAATTATGGACCACCCTAATATACATATATATATATATATATATAAATTAAATTTATATATACACAAACTCAGAATGGTCCCCTGAGAAATTTATATGTTAAACACAGACCGTGCATGGAACAAGGAACTCTTCTGGGAAAATTAAATCCACTATAGTCCGAATAAGTAATGGTAAATGACAAATACCATAGTTTTTCTTTTTCATGATGCTAGCCCGACGTGGGCAACGGGTCTCTCGCAAAGAGATCCCATAAATATAGCTTCCCTCACCAGCTATCTGCAAAGCAGACAGGATCCAGCTTTGGGACATGGACCTAGGGTTTAAAGCAAGCCTAGTCCCTACATTCAGAACCTCTATATAAGTAAAAGACTCGTTGCATTCACGTCGGATTGAATAAACAAAGAAAAAGCGGTAACTATTGTATTTTTAGCCAAAAAAAACCAAAACTTATCCCTTCATTCCCTGACGAGGTGTACTTCTGAATACACAAAAGGCCTTGGAATCATTTTTCTTTTTCCTTGTGGGTTTGCATCATTCATTCATTTCACGTGTTTAATTGTGAAATTCATCCCATATATATATATATATATACTGTATATATATATATATATATATATATATATATATATATATATATATATATATATATATATATATATATATTAGACTATCCCCCCAGAAAATAATTTTGAAAATTGAGTTTGCATAACCTGTCAAATGATGCGGTTTGGTCTTAGAATCTGCCTGGTAAAATATCGGGTTGATTGAGTGAAGGAAGCTATATTTTTGGGGCCTCTTTGCGAGTGACTCGTTGCCCACGTCGGGCTAACATCATGAAAAAGAAAAAATTACAGTGTTTGTCATTTACCATTACTTATTCGGACTACAGTGGATTTAATTTTCCTAGGAGAGTTCCTTGTTCCATGCACAGTCTGTGTGTATCATATATATATATATATATATATATATATATATATAGAGAGAGAGAGAGAGAGAGAGAGAGAGAGAGAGAGAGAGAGAGTTGTACAGTATAAGAGTAAACATGTTAATAGCAGTGTATTTGTGCCACATTGTGGCTATGTCGCAGCACCGCTTTCGATCGATTAGAAGAATTAAGCGACATTGAGTCTGGCTAGTAGTTGGATGGGTGACCGTCTTCTGCGTTCAGATGATGGAGTGATCCCTGGTTTGGCTCCTACATAAAGCTCTCGGTCCCATCCATCATATGACCTTTGTTATTACAAGGGAGGTTAAACAACTTCCTCTCAGCAACAAATGGAATATGAGAATAAAAACCCACTCTAATAGACAGAGTTTATTTCCACGACAGTTTCGACGCCCACTGGCATCCTCCTCGGGTGGATACAGAAACACAAATGAAACAAAACAAGAGGGAAAAAACAGTTCAGGGATCGACCGTTAAGAAATTCGCACCTAGGTTGGATTCCATTCTCTCGAGACAGGAGGGGCATTTTCATTAAGTACATTCGCACAAATTTTAAAACTATCTTCCTGTTCTAAACATACAGATTCTATTATTTTTACATAATTATTACATTTATAATTAAATTTATTACATTTAATATTGCATAATTATTAATTACAGAAATTATAAATTTATTATTACATTGGTTATTACATTGTTGTTTATTATACAGAAATTATAAACCGAAAAACGAATGAAAAAAGGCGATTAGGAAATAATCCAGAGACCATTGAGAAATTCGCACCTAGGTTAGATATCGTTCTCCCGAAACCAGAAGGGCATTTTATTACAGGGTCAGCTTATAACTACATTTCCACAAATTAAAAATATCTTCTTGTTCTATACATACAGATCCTAATGTTTTGACATAATTACTGCATATATTTATTTCCACATTAATTACTTCCATTATTACATTTACTAAAAGCGAGTAAGGAAAGCGGAAAGCCCAATTTCACGGTCTATAGAAAACCTACTCATTGTAATTCGTACATTCATTATTTTTCATATCATGATGAAGGGGTTAAAAGCTCAATTATTTCTTCCATGTTTCTAAGAGCACTCAGGATTTGTAGCCCACATTTGCTGGATCCGGAAAATTCAAAGATTTGGAACATTTTTAAGGATTTAAAATATCCTGAGTGGTTTATCAGAAAGGCGTATTTTAAAGCCAGAAAATCTTTTTATGCCCCTCGGGAACCTTCAGTTAACCAAAAACAATATGTGAGTTTGCCTTACATTGCCGGCTTAGAAAGAGTAAAACCGTTGACGAAAGAATTTAAGTTTGCTTTGGCGTTCAAATATTCGTCTACCGTGAAAAGTAAATTGGTTAGGAATAACGTTGCAAAAGAGGAACAAGCCTGTGTCTACAGCATTCCCTGTAAAAGTTGTGATTTAGTATACGTGGGAGAAACTGGAAGAAATATTGAAACCCGTATCAAAGAACACAAATATGCCTTCAGAAGTTGTAATACTAATAATGCCATTTTTTATCACGCTAGCCAAAATAATCATGCTATAGATTGGGAATCAAGTAAGGTACTTTATAAATGTAATAATTATGTCAAAAGAAAAATAATAGAATCTGTGTGTATAGAAAAAGTAGATAATTTTAATTTGTGCGAAGGTACTTATAAGTTAGACCCTTTAATGAGATTCTTGGTCAATAAATCCCTTACGGAGTCGTGGGAACGTGTTCGAACCTAAGTGTGAATTTCTTAAATGTCTCTGGATTGGAATGTTTCCTTACTCGCTTTTAGTAAATGTAATAATGGAAGTAATTAATGTGGAAATAAATATATGCAGTAATTATGTCAAAACATTAGGATCTGTATGTATAGAACAAGAAGATATTTTTAATTTGTGGAAATGTAGTTATAAGCTGACCCTGTAATAAAATGCCCTTCTGGTTTCGGGAGAACGATATCTAACCTAGGTGCGAATTTCTCAATGGTCTCTGGATTATTTCCTAATCGCCTTTTTTCATTCGTTTTTCGGTTTATAATTTCTGTATAATAAACAACAATGTAATAACCAATGTAATAATAAATTTATAATTTCTGTAATTAATAATTATGCAATATTAAATGTAATAAATTTAATTATAAATGTAATAATTATGTAAAAATAATAGAATCTGTATGTTTAGAACAGGAAGATAGTTTTAAAATTTGTGCGAATGTACTTAATGAAAATGCCCCTCCTGTCTCGAGAGAATGGAATCCAACCTAGGTGCGAATTTCTTAACGGTCGATCCCTGAACTGTTTTTTCCCTCTTGTTTTGTTTCATTTGTGTTTCTGTATCCACCCGAGGAGGATGCCAGTGGGCGTCGAAACTGTCGTGGAAATAAACTCTGTCTATTAGAGTGGGTTTTTATTCTCATATTTTGACCTTCACGTAAAAAAGTGAAGTTTTTTGCATTAACAAATGGAATGTTTAGTTAACGTCATAAAGAATTTACTGGTGCTACTTAGATAGCGTGATTCCTACCTCGATTCGGCGGTCTACCTTTTAATTATAGCTTCTTACCTTGTTTACTAATTGCTTGTTTACATTCCAATGTCCATCGTCCTTGACGATTGGTTAGGTTTAGTCACGATATTTTCGTTAGTTTTAATGAAAATATCGTGACTAAACCTAACCAATCGTAGGTAGACCACATACTATAGTAGCACCGAAACTATTTTTTAAATAAATAAAATTGAATAATAAATAGCATTTTATATTTATTATATTTTCATCTATACCTTGGATAGGAATCACACTCTACAGTACTGTAGTTTCGAACCAAAACGGGTAGGAATCACCCTATAGTATCGAAGTCACCGGTAGGAATCACGCTATAGTAGCACCAATTTACTTTTATTGACATTTTATAAACGCTTGTAATGATTTCTTGTTGGGCGAACACACACACACACACACACACACACACACACACTCTCTCTCTCTCTCTCTGCCGAATTATTTTGGGGAACTTTTTTTTTACAGTAATTATATCCCAAATTTTTTAGATAACTAATATATATATATATATACATATATATATATATATATATATATATATATATATATATATACAGGGTGGCCCCAAAAAATGGCACCAATTTTCAGAAGTGATATCTCAATAACCATTGCAGTTAGGGATTTTAAAAAACAACCAAATGAAAGATAATTCTTTCTCTTTAAATACTTATTCAATAGCTTGATGGTTATAAACCCATGTAATGCCAAAAATTGGCTTATAAGAAAAATATACAAAAAAAAGTTGCGCATTTATATTTATTCCTTTTATTTTTTCTAATTAATTATCTTCTAATTTACGGTCTTTAAACGAAGTTCTGTGGTTTTAAGTTAAACCTAATTTTCAATAAATGGCTCAATCTGCCCTCCATTATGGTCAACCACAGCCTGTAATCTCGCCCTCCATTTTGAAATTGCCTTTGAGATCGTCACTTGTGAGAGATTTTCCCATGCAGCCTGAATTCGTTCACGAAGATGGTTCACATCACGGATTTTCTGACCATGGTAGACTTCTCTCTCTAAGGCAGACCACACAAAGTAGTCAATGGGGTTTAGATCTGGGCTGCATGGTGGCCAATTATTTGGTTCGATAAAACCAGGACAATTATTATTGAGAAATGTTATTGTTTCCTTGGCTGTATGAGATGGGGCTCCATCTTGCATGAACACAAAATCAGTGCTCGTCTCCTTGATCTCTGACAACATTGGAGACAAAATGTCATTACAGTAGTAAATTGAGTTAATTTTAACGCCTCGCTGAATAAAAATGATGGATGTTTTGCTCTCAGATGACGCTGCAATGGAAACCATTATCGAATCTGAAAAGTGTTTTTTTTTCACGCAAAAGTCGTTTTGGGTCAACATGAGTTTGTGTTGCCACTGCTGCACGAACCCGATCATTTTGGGTATTTCGTGGTGTTTCGACCGTAAATCGTTTCTCATCAGAAAACCAAATTTTTTTCACAGACTCATTTGACCGAAATCTTCGCAATAGATTTTTACATCGATGGAAACGTCTTTCTTTCACAGGCTCCGATAAAGCAGTAACCTTCACCCTCTTAAATGTTTTCAACCCAAGATCTTTTCGAATTATTCGCTGTACTGATGAACGTGAAATCCCGGTTTCTTTCGCAACTTCAAGTTCACTTTTACTTGTTCCCGGTTGTTCCTCTTGACTTAAAACCATTTCATTTACTTTTTCAATGTTTTCTGGCGTTCTAATACTTTTTGGTCGACCACTTCCCGGACGCCGTTGACTGCTGCCGGTTTCTTTAAGTTTTTGTAAAAAATGTGCCACAGTTCTTTTTTTCCAATTTCTATTTGGAAATTCGCAAAGGATCCTGTTTAATGAATATCCTTTTTCTTCACGTAGTGCTTGTATAATGTTCTTATCAGATTCTCTCAATCCCATCTTGAGGGGTCTGGAATAGAAAAATTTCATTTAAAATTAGGATCAAGGAATAAATATAAATGCGCAACTTTTTTTGTATATTTTTTTGGGAAGCCAATTTTGGGCATTATATGGGCTTATAACCATCAAGCCATAGAATAAGTATTTAAAGAGAAAAGAATTATCTTTCATTTGGTTGTTTTTCTAAGTCCCTAGCTGCAATGGTTATTGAGATATCACTTCTCAAAATTGGTGCCTTTTTTTTTGGGCCACCCTGTATATATATACCCGCAAAAGCGCCCCCTCCTCCTCATAGAAGAAGAGAGCCAAAATCAAGGTTCACGGTTTTGGAAGTGCTTAAACACTTTGCGTTTGAAAGATGAGAGGTCATAGACAGGAGGAAAGATGGAATGAGGAAGATTGTTCCAGAGTTGACTAGTTGAGGAGATGAAAGATTGAAAATACCGATTAACTCTTGCGTTAGAGAGTTGGACAGAAAAGGAATGAGAAACTCTAGAAGGTCTGGTGCGGCATGCTCTCCTTAAACGAGGAGGCATGCAATTAGAGAGTTCAGAAGAGCAATGTCTGTTATAGTAGCGATAGTAAAGACAGAGTGAGGCAACATTGCGACGAAGAGAGAAAGATTGAAGACAATCAGTAAGAGGCGGCGAAATGATGAGACGAAAAGCCTTTGATTCCACCTGGTCAAGCACAGCTGTGTGGGTTGAGCCACCCCATAAATGAGAAGCATACTCCATCCAGGGGCGGATAAGACCCCTGTACAGAGACAGCAACTGAGTTGGGGTGAAGAAACCGCGGAGGCAGTACAACACACCTAACCTCTTAGAAGCTGTTTTAGAAAGAGAGTATATGTGTTCTTTCCACGAAAGATCACGAGAAAAAGAAACGCCAAGAATGTTGAGAGAAGAGGAAGGATTGAGTTGCGTGTTGTTGAAGGTAAGGAGATAGTTGTGTGGAAGATTGTGACGCGCAGACAGATGGAGGAACTGAGTTTTTGAGACATTGAAAGCCACAAGGTTTTCTCAGCCCCAATCAGATATAGCAGAAAGATCAGGGGTCAAGAACCCTGAAGAACACCACTGTTAATAGCTTTAGGAGAAGAAATGTGGCCATCTTCGACCGCAGCTATAGATCGGCCAGAAAGGAAATTAGAGATGACTGCACGGATAGAAGGATAGAAACCGAAGAAGGGCAGTTTGGAAATTAAAGATTTGTGCCAGACTCTATCAAAAACTTTGGATATGTCTAGCGCAATAGCAAAAGTTTTACCGAAATCCCGAAAGGAGGATGACAAAGAGTCAGAGAGATGTGCAGAAAGATCACCAGTTGAACGTCCCTTGCGGAACCCATACTAACGATCTGAAAGAAGATTGTGAGAAGAAAGGTGTTTAAAAATATTTCTATGAAGGATAGATTCAAAAACTTTAGAAAGGCAAGAAATCAAAGGAATTGGACGATAGTTGGAAGGTTGAGAGCGGTCACCCTTGCAACTCCATCAGGCCATGCGTGATAGGGCAGAAAAAACATCTTTAGAAGGGATTCTAATTTCAGACATAATTAAGTCAGAGGGGGAGGAGATGGAGGAACAACACCGGAATCGTCCAGGGTTGAGTTGTAAACGAAAGTTTGAGCGAAGAGTTCAGCTTTGTCAGGAGAAGAGACGGCAACTGTGCCGTCGGAATGGAAAAGAGGAGGGAAAAAGAGGAAGTAAAGTTGTTGAAGAGTTTCTTAGCTAGATGTCAGAAAAAGCGAGATGAATTAGAATTGAATAGATTTTCACATTTTTGTCGGATGAAGGAATTTTTGGCGAGTCGAAGAACAGATTTTGCACGATTTCGGACAGAAATACCGGGTGTTCCACTTAAAACCGGCCCGCGTACTCCAGCGCGCCGGTTTTAAGTGGAACACCCTTTATAAGCCGAGTGAGCGTCAGGAGTTGGAGAGCAACGGTACCTTCTGAAAGCCTCCTCTCTGTTGCGGATAGCATTAGAACAAGTAACGTTAAACCAAGCTTTTCTAACATTAGTAGTACGCTCTGAATCGTCCCAGACAAATGAGTTTCAGTGAGGAAAAGAAGATGAAGTTTAGAGGAGGGGAGGTGGTGTTCAACAGATTGAAAATTTGAGAAAAAGCCACGAATGTTGCAGAAGTTTAAGAAAAGTGAATCAGACAGAGGCCCAGAATATCTCGAACGGGCGGTAGCAGATACAGCCCCGCTGCCCGGGTCTGCATTCCCGGTATCGGCAGCGGGGGAGCCAGAAGTGGGACATTTGTGGTCCCCTCCCCAGGGGGTCTCCGAGGTTCTTTAAAGTTCATGCCATTTTTTTTTTTTAATTTTGAAAAGATTATGTCGTGTGTAAGACGCATGTACTCGTATATGTAGTGAGGAATAGGGAGAGAAGTGTGTGTTCGAGGGCATGCTGGACTGCTCAGAGGGTAGATGAGACACGGAAAAAGATCAGCTAAGGAGGACAGTAACAGGAGAAACGGGAGTTCCAGCACTCCCTATCTTCTGTCTAACGTCCCACAATCTCCTCCTGAATATATATATAAAATTTACCAAATTATTCAGGGAACCATTCTGAGTTCATTCCCATCATATATATATATATATATATATACTGTGTGTGAAACTGCCTACGCTACCATTCTCTGTAATATTGTGTGACATCTATGGTTCGAAACTCCTTCGTAAAGATGGACAAAATTACGTTCCATTTACTCGGCCACGCGACAACTTTTATTTGCCACCAACTGCGACTGGGTCACCGCAGACCACCCCGAGGAACCCGAACCCTTCACTGTAAAGATGTAACAAACACCCAAAGGGAAAAATCATACTGTGCATTTAGTATTCTAAGATTTATTGAACAAAAATAACAATACATAATGTGTGGTATCGTACGTCCCCTTCCTAGTCTTTTAGAATCCTTCAGTTCTTGACGCACTGCTGACTCAGCTCTGGCATGGACCGGATCAAACGTTAAATGGTTGAACCGTCTTGTAAGGCCTGCCAAGCTGTCTGAAGGTTTAATTTCAGTTCATTCTGATTTTGTGGCTCCCTTTTTCGTATCGCTTGAGCCACAATCCCCAAGAGATTCTCGATTGGGTTAAGATCTGGTGAGGTTCCAGGCCAACCCACTAGAGGGGTGATGTTATGATCATCCATTAATTGATTTTGCTCGGTGACAAGATGCACCATCATCCTGGAAGAAGAAATATTCTGGAAACTAGAATCGTGATGTCGGTACATGTCCTTACATATTTCTACCTTTGGGTAGAATATGTAGTGATCCTGTTCCTCAGTCGGAAAAGCAACCCTAGATGTTAACAGTCTCGGGATGCTTCGTACAGACAGAGTTTAGTTAGCTTTCTTAGCTGGAAACATGGCCGTAACTACCTATGAGGTCACCGAGGTCCGGACCTCGGTAATTATTTCCTAAAAAAAAAAAAAGAGACTGAACCGTGAAATATTGCTGCAGCTTTAATAAAAGTATTTTTGCTAACAGGACCCTTTGTACAGTATTTAATTATAGACAATGGTTTTGTGTTTAGTGTATAGCTTGGGTTGTGTTTGTAGATGTCATTTTGGTCTGAATTTTGCTCGTCCCGCCGCGCTCGAAAAAAATCTGGACCTCACTAATTTCTAAACCCTAGTTACGGCCCTGGCTGGAAAGTGTCGTGTGTTACATGATTTCCTCTTGCGCAGTAAAAATGACCTATTAATTTCATCAAGGGTCTAACTCGAAATTTACGCTTAATAGAAACTTTTTTTTTACGACATATTTGGAATCATCATATCAAAATTAGGTAAAGGCACGTATTTTTTTTGTCACTTAAAAATTCTGTGTTGACCACTGCTATTTTAGGGGAAAAGTATTCCTTCATTTTGAAAGCGTTCTCTATCCTATAAATTCCGAAAGCCGAGAACTGTACAAAACTCGATAGCTCAAAACTTTTGCACCGTATTATACACACACACACACACACACACACACACACATATATATATAATATATATATATAATATATATATATATATATATATATAATGACTTTCACTAACAGTGGGTTTCATGCATGCAACGTGACACTTTTGGTTCCAAGTCCACATAGAAGCAAACGACACTTAGCGCATGTAATTATAAATTCAAATACTGTAAGCTATAATCCGCAAAACGTTCATGGTACCTTTCGACAGTCCTCTTCCTTTTCTAAACTTTTAGAGTGTGTGTGTGTGTGTGTGTGTGTGTGTGTGTGTGTGTGTGTGTGTGTGTGTGTGTTTTACTCTGTTTCTCAATTTCGAAAAAAGAACCAAATATAAATGAATAAATAAATCTAAATAAGTAAATAAAAATGTATGAGTGAAAAAGCGAGCAAAAAAATAAACCCTTTTTCTTTTCAATTTATGGCTAAACTAATTTTCCATGCTAAAATTTCCAATCAAAAATTTTTTCCACTTTCTCGTTTCAACTCAACCTTTGAGTTCTCACTGACGTCAATAATTGCGTCATCGACCTTTTACGTCATAATAAACTTAGTGACGTCATGGAAACGCGAAGATTTTTCCCTTTTTTCACCTGCTTTTTTTCAGGATCTACATTATGAAAAATAAAATGCTATCTAAATTTTAATTTTCACTTTGTGTGTGTGTGTGTGTGTGTGTGTGTGTGTGTGTGTGTGTGTGTGACAATTACAAGATCCTTTCAATTTCTAATTAGGTGTTACTGTAAAAATGTTTGAATGCAAGAGAATTATATAAAAGGTCCATCGATATATTTTTATTTATTTTTTCATTTATCCCCAGAAAGTAAAAGCTATGACCGATTTATTACTTGAATTTAATTTAAATTACTGGTGAAAAATAGAGAGGAACTCTTAATCAAAGTCTACCGAGGGATACGATGCACTTTTTCAAAAAACGACAGATGTCACAAGGAGAAAACGAATTCTACATGACACATCTACAGGTTAGCAACAGTTTTAAACCAAACTCGTTAAAAGTGTATGTCTATATCTATAATGTTATAATGTTTCAGACCAACAAAGACCCTAGGATCCATTCATGGCTGGTCTACCTAGTAGTATGCCCGCAAAATACATGATTGCAATGTTGCATAATATTACGTAATGTTGCAAGAGTGCCACCCTTCTTTGTTGCAAGAGTACCACCCCACCTTTATTGCAAGAGTGCCACCCCCACCCCCATTTGTTGCTAAGCCCCGCCCCCTCGTTACCAAGGCACCTCCTTTGTTGCCAGCCCCGAAATGGGACTAGAAGGGGTATGCAACCTGGAGTTCTCCCCCAAGCTGAACCCCCCAAAGGAGAATGCCAACCTTTGTTGCCAACCCCAAAATGGGATTGCAAGGTGTATGCAACTTGGAGGCGGAGTTCTCCCCCAAGCTGAACCCCCCAAAGGGGCATGCCTAATCTAAGAGGCCTCTATGGGAGGAAGGGGTTACCTCACCCCCCAAAGGAGCAGAAAGAGATAGCAAGAGAGGAAGAGATCCTTCATCCGACAGCTGTCGGACGCATATGACTCCATCGTCCAACACCCGGCCTCTTATAGTGCCCCTAAACAGCCAGTTGGCTTGGGCCGCCAGTTGGCTTAGGCAGTCAGTGCCAGCCACTGCCTCAGCGCGTCATCGACTTAGAACATCATCAGCTAAGTGCCACAGTATGCTAAATGGATCCGGGCACGCACCCCAGTCTAGGTCAGCCCTGTTGCTGGGTCGTACACCTCAGCCAAGCGCCAGTGCCACCCGGCTGAACCATACAATTATCCAACCAAATAAAATATATTATTGTGTACAAGGAATCAATAAAACGCCGTTACAGCAATCTGATTTAAAACACGAAAAATTATTCAATACCACCCGGCTGAACCATACAATTATCCAACCAAATAAAATATATTACTGTGTACAAGAAATCACTAAAACGCCGTTACAGCAATCTGATTTAAAACACGAAAAATTATTCAATAAAAAGCCATTACATCAATCTGATTTTAAAGGGAAGTTTTAGCCCTGCGCTCTGGCACTTTTGCTAACTATGCTTTATATATATATATATATATATATATATATATATATATATATATATGTAGCGGATCGACAAGAAATAGACCAACAAATAGACAGACAAATCTTTTCCTTCCACGCTATCATCAAAGAGTCTTGGAAAACACACGTGGGCAAAGAGTCAAACAATGGGAACGTCTGTTCCTTCCTAAAAGGCGCGAACGCAAGCCCTTATCAACAAAAGGACGCGCTTACAAGGCGTCTTAAGAATTGGCGCGAAGTCCTACGTCACAGGAACTACGTATAAAAGCGAGCTTCCACTCACACTCACTCACTCACTCACACAGACACTCGCTTTCTACTTCGTCGAGCAGATCTCATCACGTCAAACCGCCCTCCGGTTTTCCCGCCGGAGGCGCGGTCTGCTACTTCCTTCAAGGCCTAAGATTTATCATCAAGTAAGACCTTCTACTGACCGCCTGCAGAAGCAATCATTCGAAGCCCAACCAGAATCACTTCGGGCCTACGGTTTACAAGGCCTAATCCGTGACACGACCAACGCGTGAGCGACAGCTTCCAGAGGACGATCAACGACACTTCGAGCCTACGGGAATAGGTTCCTTTTCAACACTCCTTCAACAGCGGTTTCATCGTCCCGGTAAGCCAAGTACATCACATTCTAAATACTCTTGTGAAGCCTACATCAACCTACCGCCGAACGGTAGACAATACTCCCAAAGTGTGTAATTAAGCGTTCCAAATGACTCTCGTGAAAGAACGCAGTAGGCCTGTTATCCAATTCAAGTGTCATTTCAATACCGTAATTCCGCGTATCATCCGTTATTATGTTTAATTCATATATTTATGTGTTAACTAAATATTCTCTTGGCGTAATCACTTAACATCACATAATGGTCTTATATATAAATGATATTTGTGTAATCATTGTCAAGCATTTCAATCCATTATTATTAGGCCGCATCAATTATTCTATGTGCATCCATGCAATCATTTAGCCTACTTAACCAGTGTCACGTATTCTATTCAATGTACCAAACGCACGTGCATTCTTTATATCATTTACTAGGCCCATTCAATGTTCTATGTTGCATGCCATTTACATACCATCGATGAGTATATTACTTATTACGTGTCAATTAAGCTATTAACATTTCATCTTATTAGCTAAGTCTATGTCATAAGCATAACGTAAAACTATCAATTAATTATCGTTAATTCTTTGTTATACCACAGTGAATAAATAACGGCTGTATTTTCATAATAAAAATAAAGTACCGAAACTTATTCTATTCAGTGTACCAAAACGTACGCGCTTTCTGTGTCATTAATAGGCCTCTTTCACAGATCATTTATGCATAATCTGTAGCTTCCCTAATCAGTGTATTACATAACCTATTTGTTATATTATTACGTACCTGCATTATTTTTGTATTCACTAAGTTTCATATTTCAGGTTGTGTCCTATTTTGTATACCATTAAGCCTCACATGAACGAGCGTATTTCAAAGGTCATTATAGAATTGTTAAGCTTTCTAGTCAGTCTTTCCATTGTATTTTCACTGTGAAAATTAATATAAATATTTTCTTAATTAAACTACAAAACTATAAGGTGTCTTTTATAACCTTAACATTAATTTGCTTGGGTGTAATCCAAGCTGGTGACCCTCGCTGCCATACTGTCACTTCCAATAGTATGGTGGGCCTAATCAAATAACCACTTATTCCAATCGGTGATACTATATGCCATCATAAATTATTAACCCAGCCTTTCATTAATAAGCAATCAGTCATTGCATCAATTAATCATTGCATACAATTAAATCATTATCACCTTAAACGGCTAAAAACTAGGTCCACTATATATTATATATATATATATATATATATATATATATATATATATATATATATATATATATAATCCGGCTAAATGAATATTAAAAAAATATATCGGTGTCTTTTGTCTTTTATTATAACTTATTTAAATCCATTATTTCTTTATCTTCTCTCCTCTTTCGTTTCACGCCAATAACCAAATTTCTAAAATACGAAGATAAACGTTAACACGAAAAATTATTCAATAAAACGCCGTTACATCATTCTGATTTTAAATGGAAGTTTTAGCCCTGCACTCTGGCACTTTTGCTAACTATGCCTTATATATATATATATATCTTTTATTATAAAGAAATAATGGAATTAAATAAGTTAGCTTCCCTCCTTTTTCGTTTCACGCCAATAACCGAATTTCTAAAATACGAAGATAAACGTTAACACGAAAAATTATTGCATATTTTCTCATCATTTAACCTCTCATAAATTTTGTAAATGTACAGGTAAAGGCGTGTTTTATGACGTATCTTTCGGTTCAGTATACGAGGCAGGAAGTTAATATTATATTTGTGGTACATCTACAGATTAAATTATCGCTGTCCTTGATGACAAAAGCTACCTCTATCTGCTTAACAAAAGAATATTCCAGGCAATGGGTTTCATTTTATGCACAAGCTTTCAGTATATATATATATATATATATATATATATATATATATATATATATATATATATATGTAGGAGTTCTCAACAGAATATAAATTGGTATTTATTCTATTTTTAAAATCAATTTAGCCTATCACACAATACGCGGGATGTTTTGGGGCTTTTCAGGTCGAAGATCACGAACCTTCAACCACAAATGAATCGTATGGCTGATAGCGTCGGGACACGCACACAATACAACACAGAAAATAGAGAAAAATATTCCAAAATGAATTATACCAGAAGAGCAGAGAACAATAAAAAATTCTGGAAACTTGTAAACACATTTCCTCCCCGAAAATAATCTGAGATGAGGCACAATACAACCGTATATCTCGACACTACCCAAACAATACACACACACAAATATATATATATTTACACACACACACATATATATATATATATATATACACACACACATATATATATATATATATATATATATATATACGGTTTAATTGTTAACATTTGTAGAAAAGCTTTTGCCAACTGGGAAAAGGCACGTTTTATATCGGCAAATGCGGACAAGGCTTTGTTCTATCCGGCAAAAGGTCACAGATCCACCTCTCGCCGAATATAATTGTAGTAATGACAGACAAAGCCCCATTCTTTCACAATATGCAGGTGTCTCTCAACCACCTAAATAAAAAAAACTTTTCGAAATCCAGGAATACGTGAATGAACTGGTATATCCGACATACGGGTCTGATGCTCCACACAGATTTGATGACGGTCTTCCAATCACCGTCCAGGAATACCTGAATGTTCTCGTTTTTGAATATGCATATACCTAAACCACGCCATACCCTTCGTGGAAAAACCAATGATTGTCTTTGAAAAGGATGCACGCTCTCGGCTGGCCGAAAATGCCCGCCACAAGTCCTAAACAACGCCCCTATTCCAGCAGTGGTCCAATAGGAAACAAGGTTCTCCGCTTGTAGGCAGGGTGCGTACCCCTTATAAATGGGGCACTTCATCGCTTAGTCAGTTTCTCCAGCTATCGAATCCCGCAACAATGGCGAATCTCTATAACTCTCCCGATCTGTTTTTTGAAGGAGATCACGGCAGTCATGAGGCAGTGTACCTTTTCAGTGTGTTAGAACGCAGCGAGCTTTTCTCTTCAGAGTTTGTTACAGAAATTTGCGAAACAGTGGATCAACCCCTCATTCAAGAATCCGCTGAAATGTAAGTATTTTGTATTGTCACAATAAGTGTTTTGAAAAATCATGTTTAATTAAAGTCTGTGTCCCATATATTCAGTATATTATATAGGGTTGCCAAGTGTCCTTTATTTCAAAGGACAGTTCTTTATTTCAGCTCATGTGTCCTTGTCCTTTGATAAACTCGGAAAGGACGCCATATGTCCTTTAATTTAGTAATTGACTCTCAAAATTTTATTCATCACTAAAAGTTTGAGACGGAGATGTTTTCAAACTTAATTAATTCGTTAATCGGGAGAAGTGAAATTCAACATTCAGATGTGATTTCTAGTAAATCAGAGTTGGCAATCCTGCCCCCATTGCCCGTTGCCATTGTCATCCTTGCTGGAGAGGAACGAGGAAGGCATCGCCCGCTAACATATTTTTTGTGCTTTGCCAAATTGCCATATTAAACCGGCTTCATGAGTTTTTGACGTGATTCTATTTTTTATGAGTTGAAGAATATCTTCAGATGAATACTTAGGTAAGAATACTTAATTATATATTAGGTTTCCCTCTCTTAGAAAGTTAGAAAACATTATTTTACGTGTCGCGCTACTGAAAGTTAAGGCTTGTTCGTGTCTAATTTTTTTTTCTAATAACCTTATGCATTAACGCGTTCACTCATTACGCATGTCTTAGCGCCTTTTTTAGAAAAATTCACGAAAGACTTTTTTTAGTGATTTTTTATAAAAAAGACCAAAATACGAAAATATTTCCAATTTCTTTAGTAATATTATACAAATTATACAATGCAACAAAAATCTGACCGCAGAAATGGCAGGAATAAAATAAAATAGCTACCCATAATAAAACGTTTTCTCTCTAGAGTGCTATTCAAAGAAAACTTAGTTCTAATATTCTAGACATATTTTATCTATGAATATAATAAAGAAATTGTAAAAAATATTGCACAAGTAAATTTTTATCATGATAAGCAATGGAATATACGGTAGCGTGCAAGTGTCCTTTATTCAAGATCTGTTGACTTAAAATTAAAAACTGACGAGAGCTGATATATATATATATACACAGACAGTCTGTCTCTATATATATATATATATATATATATATATATATATATATATACACAGTATATATATATATATATATATATATATCAGCTCTCGTCAGTTTTTAATTTTAAATCTGTGTTCATTGTGTGTGTTTCTCTTCAAATTAAAGATGCACTTGTTTGTTTCTCGTTTTCCCATATCAACTCTGAAACTAGTCTTATAAAAGGTTGCAAAATATTTTCAATTATTCTCTACCTCCTTCATTGTTATATCTGTAGCGAGGCATATACTCTATCATAGCCTAACCTAACCTAACCTATCCCAACATACCCTAACATAGCCTAACCGGGTGTAAACTAACCTAACCTAGCCTGACTTAGCCAAACCTAACCTAGCCTAGCCGGGTGTAAACTAACCTAGCCTAGCCTAACTTAGTCTTACCTAACCTAGCCTAACCTAACCTAGCTTTATTTTAATTTATAAAAAACCATAATAATGCGAAGTGAACTGTTGTCTGCCCAGAGGTTCGGCCTCTATTCATATATATATATGGTATGTTTTATTTGCGCTTCTCTCGACAGTTTTAAATTTTATAGAATTTAAACTAACTTTGTTCAGTGATTTTCTGCAGCGTAAGATTATGTCCATTGCACTTGTTTGTTTCTCGTTTTCCCATAACAACTCTGAAACTAGTCTTATAAAAGGTTGCAAAATATTTTCAATTATTCTCTACCTCCTTCATTGTTATATCTGTAGCGAGGCATGTGCTCTATCATAGCCTAACCTAACCTAACCTAACCTATCCCAGCCTATCCTAGCATAGCCTAACCGGGTGTAAACTAACCTAACCTAGCCTAACTTAGCGAAACCTAACCTAACCTAACCGGGTGTAAACTAACCTAACAAGTATTTTTAGATTATATAGTATGTTTTTGTTTTCTTGTGGATGCTTAAACGCTAAGTTATAAGCAAATTGAAATAAGCGCGTTTTCAAATTAAATTTTCATTCTCTGATATATATATATATATATATATATATATATATATATATATATATATATATAGCTCGTAAACCCTGATGAGGCGTCATATTAACTGGTTTGAAAACTAATCTGTAATGCATCCCGTTTATAATTACCAGTCCAATTTTCCTTTTGTTATAAATTTCCTGAAAATTATTCTCGTTGTGCTTAACTATCCGTTGTCTCCATCGTTATTATATCACCATTTGTATATATTGCAACATCTTGCTACATCTTGCAACATCGCTTTGTAGCAATATACATATATATATATATATATATCTGCATATGCTGGAGTTTTAAGATTATTTTACGATGCGGTGCCACAATAGGATTTTACCAATTTGCGATAAAAGTGTTTTGAAAAACGTGCTTGATCATGAGCCCTATATATATATATATACGGTAGCCATCACTTTTAATTGCCTCAATTTCATGACAATTATTTTAATTACAGGACCGCCACGGAGTTAGACCGTGTTATAAACACTTTCGGCGAAAGGAGAAAGAGTGCTTCGCCGAACAGTCCGCCCAGCGGTGTAGAGGTTACAGTATTGAATCACAGTCAGCCAAGCGAACCCGAATTTGCAGACGAGCTAATGTGAGTGTTTTGACCCGTATAGTATTTTTAAAGTAGGTAGATTTTCTACAAGGTAAATTATGCTCATTGATTTAACCGGCTCTTTTCTCGTTTATAATATAACCTGCCAGTCACTCACTATTAATTAGCTTTATAAGAGCCACTACCAACACGTTTTGAAAGTAGTTTAGGCCTTATTCACGACCTATATATATATACATATATCGCTTCAATCGAAATTATCTTATAAAGAACCCATAATTGCAAAACATTTTCAATTATTCTCTACATCTTTCATCGTTATTTCAGGATATATATATATATATATATATATATGGTGTGTATATATGGTATGTTTATATTTCTTGTACAGCTACGTTTTTAGGAATATTAAACTTTTAAGAAGTGCATTCGTTTTTAAAAATAATTTTCTCTTTATTTTTACAGGAGTGATCCGGAGTTAGAGGAAATTATAAACACTTTTGGAGAAAGGGTGGCAAATGAGGTGGTACCCACACCACGCTGCGAATCAGATGTCGTGGTATTGGCACACAACCGCTCAACCGAATGCGCTGTCGTCGCAGAGATTATGTAAGTATTTTTAGGATATTAACAAAACGTAACATATTTTCATTTATTAAGCATGTACAAAAAGGGGCAGCGCCAAATTCTTAATTGTTACAAATGTATAAACAGATTTACACAATATAGAGCTTACAAATTACAGGGGGATGCAACATGTGGATGGGAATTTTTTTTTAATCTGTCTGCATACATATTTATCGTTCATATTTGTGTCACACAAATCGAATAATTTTAAAAAATTCATAAATCCCTTCCCGCGCGACATGTGTATGAGAAACAAGATACAATATAGCCCACATGTTTCGGTATAAAAGCTTTGAAGTTGATATGGGGCCCAAATTATCTCAGGCACACGTAATTGCGCGATAAAATTTACAATTGTCGAGTCATGCCATGGGGGAAATCCGAGTGAATCGAAATAATACATTCTTTCCTTAGTTTTAAAATAAATCGCATACCAGTGAATTCCCTCGCCACTCACAATGTCGGTGTTAACGATTGCCCCGTGCCAGTTACTCGTGCTAGGCGGCTTCATTATTTCATTCTTTGCAAAAAAAACGATAAATTTGGAACGCGCGAAACAGTCACTTTTCATCACTCTCTGGAGTGTATTTGCATCCATTTTAAAAATCTGTGCTTATGTTCCTAAATCTGTCTACTTCTATTAGGGACTGTGTTTCTAGATACATTAATACACTAATAGGCGCGTCTGTAGGCTTGGCGAAATCCAAACGCACTGAAATCGCACCGGTCTGCTGCGGGTTTAAATGGGTGCTTACGCCGTCAGTCAAGTCAGGCGTAACGTCAAATGAGTAAATATTAAACTGTTCCACAAATTCTTTCGGTGTTAGGCCGATTCCAAGTTCATCACACACCCTTGTGTTATGGGCTAAACTGCTGTATGCTCTCGCGCAGAACGGGAACACAGCATCTGACGAGTAGTCCATATTCATTGTCCCACCCAATGCGACGCCATTGTTATATAAAGTAATATTTTTAAGCCCAAAATTTTCAAACTTCAAGGCACTCTTTTTATAATCCCCATTCGTCGAAGCGTGGTCTTGCATTCCAATTAAAATCCTTTTAGGCAGTACTCCAAGAGCGATGTTTTCTATCTGTTTCGATGCCAATCCTGTGGGAATCGTGTACAGTTTGATCTGTACCCTGTTAATTGGGTATTTCACTGTGGTGTGTACCAGTTCTTTCTCAATTTCTATATGTTTCGCGGAACTTAGTTTCACTCGGCGTATACGCAAATATGCGTCCATGATGTGGATCACAACAGGTTTCGTTCCTTCTTCTTGGTCAGCGCCCAGATTTATACAGATCTCAGGGCTCGTGCGGGTAAGCTTCAATTTCATATCTACCCCGTTCATAAGCAACTTCTCCTGGAATGTAAAGTCCGTGTGCAGGCGTCCAAAACATTCATATATCTTTTTTTAGAATTTTTAAATTTATCCTTTATACTACCCTCATCTTTAGTGTGGTAATACCCCTCGGCAGATAAAAAGGTATCCTTCGCTTCTTTTGAAAAGGTGAGGACATTTTCCAGATATGCTCGTAGGTGGTAGTACCCCGTGCCTGCTGAGATGTTAGCCTGATTTAAATATACGTCACACTGGCTGAATATGGTGTGCAGAAAGTTTGTTTCGGGATATGCAACATAATTATCATCGCATTCCGTTCCATCAGAATGAGCTATGCGTAGTTTAGTATACATGTCCATACAGCCCGGATCAAAAAAGTAAGGGCCTGAACTGGGTATCACGAATTCTATAGGGGCACTGGGTGAACTAATTGTGTTTAATGGGTTAATTGTAATAATGGGTTAATTGTAATCAGTATCAGTCAATCTATGATTCGTGAGAGTAGCGTCCTCGGTTTATATCAGTTAAAAAAAATGATAGGTCATAGTTCTCATACGCTTAGAACACTTCTTTTTTGGAACCTTTTACGTTTAATACCACGGGGCCCCCTCTTCTTCCTAACAGTTCTCTTCTTCTTTACGCTACGTGTTGGCACCCCCTTCTGCTTCCTATCAATTCTCTTCTTTCCTCCGCCACGCATTTTTCTCTTCGCATCTTTGATGATTTCATCCCGTGTACGTTTTAAATGTTTTTTTATAGCTTCTTTAGGTTTAGTTCCCACGAGCATTTCCTCTGCCGCGTTAAAACCTGTTTGTAACGTCTTCCTCCCAAGGTACCTGGCCCCCCTCTTCAGCAGTGGTACAGCTGTGCGCAGTATGGATGAAAAAAAATGAACCCAAGTCCACTACCACGCTGGTACCTCACCCCTCGGTATACCATGAATGGTTTTCTGGACATTATAACTCAGTGCGTCGAAAGTGTAGCTTCACTGTTAACCTCCCGTCACCGAATGGGAAATTTTTACCCTTTACCGTTCTTATATATGAAAATGAAAATGAAAAGGTTTATTGGCAGACTATAGTCCATATAACAAATATTATTAATACAATGACAGTTCATACACTAAGGATAAAAATATATACAATTGATTAGAAATAATACTGCACTGTCGAAGTTAAGTGGAGCTACAGACAGACCTTTTCGTACCAAAAAGCCCATAGCTTAGAGGATAAATGGCAGGACTCATGGATAGCTTGGATGATCGGGTTGGTTGATTTTTTAATTCTTTGCATTAGACTGTGTTGAGCACGTCTTGTTACCTCCGGGAAGCTCGGAACATTGCGGGTTGCAAACATTTGTGAAGCTGAGCATCTCGGGGGTAATTTATGTAAGAGTCTAAACGACCTGTTGTACAGCAAATTTAGGGTTCTGCCAGAACCTTTTTTATAATTCACCCAGAGTTGCTGACCGTATATATTACTGCAGAAAGTACGAAAGAGTGTGTCTTTAGCTTCACTTGTACAGAAACGAAAGTTCCTTATGGTCATATTCGCTTTAGCACATAGGCTTCGAGATTGTTTTCTTACATCCGAGTCATCACTCAAGGAGCTGGTAATAGTTTGACCCAAATACTTAAACTCTTGTACTTCCTCAATTACTTCACCATTCATTTTAAACCTTATATCAGCTGGCTGATTACAGCTTTTAGGATGAAATTGCATAACCTTAGTTTTTGTCACATTAAAAAGAATATCATGTTTCTGCGAATACACTTCGCAGACTTTTAGTAGCCGATCCAGACCTTTAACAGAGGGACTTATTAACACCATATCATCGGCATAAACTAAGTTATTTATCCTTGTGTTATCTATACAACATCCTACTGTTGCCTCATTAAGTGAAGCAATTAATCCGTCAATATACACATTAACCAGCATAGGGGAGAGCAAGGAGCCTTGTCTCACCCCACAAGAGGAGCCAAAACACTCGGATAGTACATTGCCCCACCTAACGGTGAAAGATTGGTGGGAATACCAAAATTTCAATAAATTTAATATGTACATGGGAACCTTCCTGTCTTCTAGTTTTGCAAATAAAATATTGTGGCACCCTATCATATGCCTTACTTATATCAAGGAAACAGCTATAAATGGTTGAATTACTGTCAATGTATTTAGATATTGTTTCTTTAAGTACATAGATACACAGGTCAGTTGAGTGGGACCTTTTAAAGCCAAACTGATTAGATGTCCATAGGAAATCATTTAATCGGAGTAACAAGAGTTTTTCTAGTAGTTTCGAGAAGCAGGAAGCGACAGCAATAGGCCTGTAATTATTGCTGGACAGAATGTCTCCATACTTATTTTTGACCAGGGGCAAGATATATACCCTCATGAACTCTGCAGGGATATAGCTATGAGCAAGCATGGCTGATAGGAGCAATGATATATGCAGACATACTACGTCATTTGCATATTTTAAGTGCTCATTCGATAAGTCATCTACCCCTGACGCAGAACCAGTCTTTAACTCTTTAATTAACCTCTTTACTTCAGAAAATGATATCAAAATATTTTCCCTTGTCCCTCCCACAATCGTTTCGCTGCAATCTATCTTAAGATTATCCCTACTCACACTATTAAGAATGTTAGAGTAGTGGTTTTTCCACAGCTTTGCAATTTCATCGTCCCCCGACACCCCATCGATTGTCGGAGGGAGGACATTTTTGACACCCGTTTGATTCTTAACAAATTTCCAAAATTTGTTATTATCGTTATTTATGCGAGCTTCACATGCTTTTGATGCTCGAATAGACTCTTCTTCCTGTTTACATCGCCTTATGGCCGCCTTATACTGACCCCGACTTCTACACATATTTATGTATACTGGTCCTAATCTGGGTCTACCATGAAAGCACCACAAATCGTAGGCGTCTTTCGATTCCCTCTTCAGGAGGGCAATAAAATCATTCCATCCAGGAATAACCTTAGTATGATAGTTGTAAGATTTAATCAAGGGGCTTCCTGCTTCTCTTAACAGGGATATTATCTTACTATAATACCTATCTATGAGTTTACAGTGAGAATCATTTGAGCAAGGATTATTACAGCCAAGGTGCAAAATTTCTAAATTATTAAAGAGGTGACATGTTCTGTCTTTGTATTCTATTCTCTGCTGCATATTAACATTGGACCAATCGACGCGATTATTCTTACCTATTGAGTTCTTGTTAAGTCGTGTTGCGCATAAATTGGTAACGTTAATTTATATTTGTAATGGTCTATGATCAGAAAGAAGGAAATCATGCAAAATATGAACTCTAACAATTCGATCCTTTAGATTATTACTAGTGAGACAATGATCAATCCACCTGGTGGTACCACTCATATCGCTAACGTATGTAAAATTACCACTGGCTACTCCTAATACATCTACATCACTTATACTTAAATTGGCCGACTCGCACATGTTACCCAATTCTCCAAAGAATTCCGAGTTCACATGTGCGTTAAAGTCCCCCATTATTATACAGTGAGAATATTTGGGGTTATCTGATAATGACTTAATTTTGTACAGCAAATCAATGTATTCATCTAGATTACTGCCGTTGTTGTATGGTAAATAGCAGTTTACAATTAATATGCAATCATTGTTCACTTGTAATTCAATGCCTAACAACCTTACGTTATCGCTTGTTAAAAATCTTATATGTTTTGACAAATTTTTCCTTAATAAGAAAGCAACACCACCAAAAGGCCTACCATACATTAATTCATCTGACAAGTCTACTGCTGATGACGCATGGTACATAAAGTCATCATGGAGATTTCGTGTTTAGTTTATTAACTATCACTATACTGTGTTCACCAATATATATTGAGATATTAGTTATTAGATTAGTTGAGACAATCACATAATGGGGTCTGTCATATGTAATACTCAAACTCCGGCCTCTATGGTTGGGGATGTGTGCAATGCGCAGCAGGCGGGCCTGGGTGTCCCCAACAAATTGGTGCTCCATTATATTGCTATAAATATAGCACATGTCTGGAGGCTGAGAGCTTACATCCAATTTCTCCATCTACAGCTGATACACTAAGTTGGACAAGTCATCCGGTGCCTCGTGAAAGGTGTCTCTTTGGAAGGCTGCTCGATAACGCCCCTCGGTTATAATTTTGAACACTCTTCCGTCTTTAACATTTCTGTTAACCTTTGATTTTAGCATTAGAGTATGTGCAGTGCATCCTCTGTTCACGAATTCGTATATTAAATCATTCATAAGGCGTGAGTTTTTTAAACATATGTTTAAGTCTCTCACAACATCCTCAACCAAACCATAGCGGCCCGATCCTAGTGTCACAGTTGTACTGAAAAACTGTGCGGCCTTAGTCCGGGCGATACGTATAGTTTCATCCCGAGTTACCCCGGCTTTTGCACACTCATCACAGTTTCTAAGAATTGTAAAAACGGCATCTTTATACTCAATATTTAAAAAGACGGTATCCAGCTCAATTTCACATATCCCCACCTCATACGAATCACGGCCCAATTCAATGGGACCATGGAGTTCTGTTACAAAATTGGCTAGTGTGTTGTTAGGGTGTATAGACAGGGACGATGAGGACGGGAGCGTGACGTAGAAATGGTTGGGAGCCATGCTGCATACTAATTAAGTTTCATGACTGCATCAGCTTTTATATAGGTATTGAAGCTTTCTGGGTAACCTAGCCGCTTCACCATGTACATTTTCTCTCTCCTGTAACTTTGGTTGCTAAAATTTTCACAATTTTAAACACATTTTTTCCTAAATTAAATGCCACTTTCTGAAGTTCCTCGCAGTAAAACTCCCCCGAGATTTCTTCCCCATTCAAATCTTCAACGTAATACATCATTATCTCGCCTTTAGGCCTCATAGCCCAAACTTTAAAAATATCGCGTGTCCATCCTTGCTCAAAACCCTTCGCAAATTTATTTCCCGAACGTGACAGCCTTACATAATCATTGATTTTGAAAAGCGCAGATTGTGGTGGCGGTGGTGGCACTCCATCACTTCTTGGACGCTTGCCTCTTTCTAAAACATCGTTAGGCGTTGTACCGATCGTGCGGTAGTGTGAGCGGTTGTAGGATGAAGCCAGTGAATCGAGAACGTTTATATATCTGAGCGTGCTTTTATGTGTAAAATAACGGTGCATGCGTTCTTTTATGGTACGTTGAACTCTTTCAGCTAAAGATGCTTTATGTATAGAGTTGGAAGTGTAATAGACAGTGGTGTAGTGCTAAATAAAGAAGTGAGGGAACGCATTTTGAAAGTGTTACTCAGATGCGGGGGGTACAATGGCGAGCGTGGCGAGCCCATACAGCTGGGGGTCCGGGGGCACTGTAAGCCCCTCGGGAAATCTTTTGAAATCTGACCAATTTCAGGGATATTTTGAGGTCATATGCACTGGATATTTGGATATATTCTAAGGTTGAAGATGCAGTATTTCCAGTGTCATTAGATATACGACAGCCAGTACGATCAATAAAAATAGCTAACAACTGGAATGATTAACTAAAAAAAAGTTAACAACTGGTACGCCGTGGTGACTGTTTCACTAGATCTTTATAGGCTAGCATTGCCTCAGTCGAAGCTAAAAGAAATGAAACAGTTAATGATTCTTTCTCATATTTCTTCTAGGGGTGGGAATTAAAATTTCATGACGTTAGAGATTTGTAAGTTCGGATTTATTTGAAATAGTGAGGGAACGCCATTCCGTCTACCAAAAAAAGTAAGGGAACGCCGTTCCCACGCATTCCCACGTGTTCCCACAGCACTACACCACTGGTAATAGCTGATATTAAATTCTGACAACATGTTCTGAAAAGCTCGCCCGATAAATTCTTTCCCCATATCCATACAAAAATAGCCTGGAATCCTGTTTTCTTTCAACATCAGTGTTTTGGTCGCTTTAGCGACTGTTTCAGGCGATTTATTTTTCAGGGGAACTAGCCACAGGTATCTAGAGAATACATCTATTATGAATAGGATGTAACGGTAACCATCGTTGTACACCGAATATCTTTGCATGTCTGTTAAATCTGCCTGCCAAATAGAGTCAATCGAACCGGCTGTTGTCTTTGCTGTTTTAAACCTTTTTCTCACCGGTTTATGAAGTGTGTAAGCATCCTGGGCACGCAAAAATCTCTCAACATCCTTTTTCCTTACACCATAAGTACCTCTGTACAGTCTATTAACGCCACCATAGGATGCAGGGCTAGAAATGTCATAATAGTGCTTACTTAATACGTTAGCCATTTGCGTATTTTAGAGGCACGTGGATAAGGTTGGCCTTCTACTCTCTTCTTTCTTCTCTTCAGAGACACTGCAGCTGTTGTGGGTGAAGGTGTACTCAGTTGTGACACGTGCGATGCATGCTCCAAGTCTTTTAACCTATTCAGATTACCTATCAATGTTTTGGGGACATTTATTTGCTGTAGTCTTTCCTTAATATGCCTCCATCCTGTTGGTGATGGCCTGTCCCACTTTCTCACCAGATCATGAACAATATCAACGATATTGGACCCTTGCACCCTTGTTCCATCAACAATGACCTCGCCTGTGTGCCCACTGTATGACGGGGTCCTCACTCAATAGATTATAAAGACTTAACCCTTTATTCCTCAATGTATGGGGGAGGCTGTTTTTTAGCACATGTTTGATGTGCTGTGTTCCGCCACTCTTTGGTTGCTCAGGCCCTGTCACTATGCTCAGAGCTACTCGAGCTGTGCCTCACGGTGAGCTCTGTAGGATGTTTATAATCTTCGTACTCATGAAGAAATTTCTGCAAAGCCTCTTGATACAAAACCCTTTTCTCATCAGGCGTCTTTTCACTGTTTAATAGGGATAGTAGCTCACTCTCCATTCTTTTAAGCCTACTTTTACGGGGTTCTAGAGCCGCGTCTGGGGTCCTTTGTAATGAAGCATACATCTCGTGCGGGATCACAACCACCTTCTTCATTATATTAATCTAGTCAGTAAAGGCCCCAAAATTGAAAATAAGATGGGGAGGAACGAACCGCCTCTTTGTACAATAATACGCTTTTTCTTACCCACAGTCTGACTTTTATGGGCGAGCGTCCGTATTATGTTCTTGTAACGACGTAAGCGAGCCTTCTGACAGGATTTCATTGGAACATTACATTTTATAACATTGAGGCAGATTTCGCAGATGCATTTTAAAAAGTCAGAGTCGATATTTTTAACAAGCATCTGCTGCAACGCCCGAGGCAGTCGTTGATAGATTTTTATTAATTCACGGTATTTCTTTAGCCTATTCATTTCTGGAATGTACACGGTTTCAGGCTCGTTTGGAAATATATTCGTTCTTAGAAGCACCCTAAACGTGTTTCGCGGGTGAAGGTCACAAAGCAAATATCCATAACGTTGCTTTGTGACCTCTTTATAAACCTCCAAAAACTCCTTACTGACTCGGGAACATTTGACTGGCTAATACCCCAATTTGTGACACATCTCTACGTTGAGCGAATAAGACTAGATATTGCGTATTTAACGACACATCGCGCATGTATCTATTTTTGAAAAATAGATTCTGATTGATGAAGAACACGCTTATGTTAAGGTGGTGGGAGAATACTGTAAATGTCTCGGCAAACGTTTTATCCATCTCCAACATGAGGTCGTCAATTACGATGACTGTATGTTCATTTCCCTTTAGTGAATTAACGTCATAGACCCCCTTGTGGAACAAAACATCATTGGTACTCGTTGAACACTGATTGGTATGTCGAATAGCACCATATAACTTTATGCACAAATTTTGAGAACATTTCACCCTTTTCTTTAATAATTTTAAGCATAAACACCGTTTTACCACATCCTGTAGGTCCAGATATAATACATGTGGATGGGCTCGTGAATCTGAATTTTTCTACAGCATCCATTTCTAACACGTCACACCCCTAAGTGACTCATTTACAGAATATCACAAATAACGAGTTCTGCTCCTTATATTTTGTTTTCTTCTTCCACAGAACCGTGAATGACGACGATGTACAGCCCCCATCATCGACATCACGGGTGAATCCATTGACCGTGCATCTACAGGCCCATACCCTCTGAACCCTCACGGCGGCACGCTCAAAGCGGCGACACGCTGAAGAGTCCTCCACGTCAGGTATAAAGCGCGCGAAATACGCGCCGGTTGTTGGACAATCCGCGGTACAACCCCAGCCCTCAACGTCTTACGCTACCAACCCTACATCAGCTCTTCAGCCCCTTGTACATCCTCCACAGCCCCCACCCGTTCTGTAGAGTCTGCTGTAATAGACCCCCAGCCCTCAACGTCTTACGCGCAACCCCACATCGTCCAATATAGGCGCTCGTCCATCCTCCTCAGCGGTGACTCGTTCTGTTGAGGATGATATAACGTTTGAGTTGGTGCGCTCCGCAACCCCGACCCCAGCCTTGACTAGAAATCGGTATATAGTCAGGGTTGACCCTAGATCCCTGTATAGCAATGGAATTGAGCGCGGGCTACGTCGCGTTGTAGAGCGCATTGTAGAGTTTGCCCTTCAGAACCGCGACGAGCGTGAAGTCAGGACGAGTCTGTCCTTCGGTTTCGGCTCAGATGATGATGTAGATGATTTTTGGGTGGTAGTGCCATTTAGACGTTTGGCTGCTGAAGATGTAGAATATATATTAGAGCGTATAAAGCAAGCCTCCCAAAGTAGTATAGCATTCAATATGGACAACTTCACGGTAAATATTGACCGTGTATTCCGTGTTGCGGGTCATAGTGCCACACCTTACACTCTTAACTTCAATTCTCAGGCTATTTTAGACGGCATATAAACGTCGATCGTGGTTGCGGCTTTATAGCATTAGTCCTAGCACGTATGTTTACTGTACAAAATACGAACGAGCAAATTTGGTTGCCTACGATCGTGGAGCGTGCCCGTAAACTAGCTGTAGACTGTGAACTTGAATTTGACTGTAATATGGGTCCTGAAGAACTGAGAAGGGTAGACAGGAAATGAATGTCCGTATAGTGGTATTTGGCCTGGATGATCGTCGTAGGACTGTGTATGTTTTTAAAAGCAGTGTGAGAGATCGTACAAGACCCCTACTTATTTTAGGACTGTCAGGTACAACGTATCTCCCCATCCGTAATATAAGGTGCCTTTACGCGAGTTATGATAAAAGTCGAAAATATGGGCGACATCATGATTTGTGTAAGGGGTGTCTCGAGTTTGCAGATGATATAGTGAAACATTGTAAAGATTGCCACATGGTATGTGAACAGTGTAAAAGCCCCAAATGTGAAAGCCGTGTAGTTGAAGCTGAGAAGAGGGACTGTAATGTGTGTAGACGCACATTTTTCAATAATACTGTTTTGACTCCATAAATCAATTGGCACGTGCAGGAAAATGAGAATCTGTGAATGTGGTATGTTTCACATTGAATTAGGGAAAGTTTGAGCATAAATGTGACGAAATTCACTGTTCTACATGCCATGAGAAATATAAGGCGGATGGCGTAAAGCATGTATGTTATATGAAAGACGCAAAGCCTAAAAACAGCCCTTGTATAACTGTATACTACGATATAGAAACATACACGAATGCCGAAACCAAAGAGGTAATTCCACATTTACTTGTGAGCCAGACTATCTGCGACGAGTGTATGGAGATCGAGTGTGATGAGTGTCACAAATGTGGTAAACGGACAAACGTTTTTAAAACGAATGTCCACGATAGCCCTGTGAAACTATTTGTGTATCCTATATTGTCAAGTTAGCCGACAAGTTCAAAAAAATGACTGTGTATATTCTTGCCCATAACGGGGCAAAATTTGACACACAGTTCCTTTATAAGGAGCTGCTCGAGCACGAGTCCTCTGAGATATTTACAGGTGATCCCTTGAAAAGAGGAAACAAACTTATACAGATGCAAATAAGAGGTAATGTGCAATTTAAAGATACTTTATTATTCACGCCTTGTAAATTAGCAAAGCTACCCAAGGTGATGGGGGTAGCAGCTGAAGTATCAAAAGGTACTTCCCTTACACTTTCCTCACTAGCGAGACTTTGAATTACGTGGGGCTACCTCCACCCAAACATTATTTTAACTATGTTGTATGAGTGCAGATGAACGTGAAGACTTTGATCGATACTACACAGTTTTAATGAACGTAATCCTTATAATATAGCTGATGAATGTGAGCGTTATTGCGTGAATGATGTACGCGTGCTTAGAGTATGTTTCCAGCCTTTAGAAGAATGTACATAGGCCGTTTCAAATGCGATCCGCTGCAAGTCGCAACCACCATCGCGTCACTATGCTTTACGGTGTTCAAGAATAACTTCATGCCTAAAGCCACCTTACCATTATTCACAGAAACAACCCCCGCAGTTACGGCCACAAGGCTATTTACTGGCTCATACACCTACAGCAGCAGACAGGTGTATACATAAAGCACGCCCGCAACACGGGTGAAGTACCCATTAAGATTAATGGTCGTGTTTTTTGGGTTGATGGACTAAGTGAAAACCGTGTCACTGGTGTGAAGACTGTGTTCCTTTAACGGATGCTGGTGGCATGGATGCCCCCGTCCTGAGTGGAATCGCCGGAGATATCCACGGTAGATCTCCTGCCGACTGTCTTGCATGGACGCACCCGCGATCAACTTATAGGTCCCAGTTCACTCACAAAGTCTTGTGGGAGCATGAATATGATGCACGGATGGAGACAGACGAGGTACCGTGAGGAAATAAACACGATCAAGCGTTCAATGGTACTGGATCCTCTCAAATGCGGTGATAGCTTGTTCGGTGGGCACAAATCCCTTCAAGCTATACTTTCCACCTACGGAGGGTGTGAAACTTCACTACTACGACTTCTGTTCTTTATACCCATACGTGATGAAGAACAACCCGTACCCCGTGGGCTCCTGAGAAATGGTGGGCCTAGCCTGCCCTCCATCAATGAATTTTCAAGAAATTTGAATGATCGCTACTTTGGGCTCTCTTTCGTAGACGTGCTCCCCCCTCGCGAATTATGGATGCCGATCTTACCCGTCGTCATTGACCACAAGCTCATGTTTCCCCTGTGCGTGAAGTGTGCGGAAGAGAATAACGGTAATTGTAACCATATACCCCACCAGCGTAAGATCAGAGGCGTATATACAAGTCCTGAGCTGGCCCTAGCCGTACGCCATGGGTATAGAATACTGAAGATACATGAGGTTTGGAGGTTTCAGAAGCTACCCAACCTTTTCACACCGTATATAAACGCATTTTTGAAGGATAAGGTTGAGGCATCAGGGTATCCGCGAGGAGTTGACACCGAAGATGAAAAGTCTGCCTATATTCAACGTTACCGCGACCACGAAGGTATACAACTTGATCGCGCCCAAATTGCAAAGAATCCTGGCAAGCGCTTTAGTGCAAAGTTGTGTCTAAACAGTCTATGGGGAAAATTTGCACAGAATACTGGCAAGGGAACGTTCATTTGGCACAAAGCTATAGCGAAGTCTGGGATTATGCCAACGCGCCCGATAAAGAAGTCATGGAAATCGTGAATGTAGGTAATACTTACATAATAAAGTACAACAACACTGAATTGGCCACAGATACCTCAAGGGTTACAAACATTCCTGTAGCCAGCTTCACAACAGCCTACGCCCGCATCAAACTTTGGGGTCTATTGCATTCTCTTGGGCAGAGTCTTGTATGCCGATACAGATAGCGTGATATTCACAGCGAGGGAGGGTGAATACATGCCTGCTATTGGTGAATTCCTCGGCGAGCTCACTGATGAGATCAAGGATGAGTATGGGGACAATGCATACGCCGACTCTTTTGTCTCAACAGGACCTAAAACTTATGGGGTACGGGTGAGGATAGGGAATGAAACGAAATATATCGTGAAGGCAAAGGGTATCACGCTTAACCAAGCGAATCGGCGGGTCGTTAACTTTGATTCGCTGAAGGATCTAGTGTTTGGACGATGATGAGGGCGAACGGCCTCCCCAACTATTGTAGGCACCCACAATTTTCGGGCGCAGAAGCTGGGGGGCGTGAAGGAACGGGGTACAAAGGTGTGCCGTAACACCTATAGGAAACGTTACCAGTTACCTGGTACCTATGATACCGTACCCTTTGGTTACCATAAACTTTGATGGGTCTATTGCTAACTTATGGGCGACATCATGATTTGTGTAAGGGGTGTCTCGAGTTTGCAGATGATATAGTGAAACATTGTAAAGATTGTCACATGGTGTGTGAACAGTGTAAAAGCCCCAAATGTGAAAGCCGTGTAGTTGAGGATGAGAAGAGAGACTGTAATGTGTGTAGACGCACATTTTTCAATAATGACTGTTTTGAACCCCATAAATCAATTGGCACGTGCAGGAAAATGAGAATCTGTGAATGTGGTATGTTTCACATGTTGGGTAATTAGGGTAAGTTTGAGCATAAATGTGACGAGATTCACCGTTCTACATGCCGTGAGAAATATAAGGCGGATGGCGTAAAGCATGTATGTTATATGAAAGACGCAAAGCCTAAAAACAGCCCTTGTATAAATGTATACTACGATATAGAAACATACACGAAAGCCGAAACTAAAGAGGTAATTTCACATTTACTTGTGAGCCAGACTATCTGCGACGAGGGTATGGAGATCGAGTGTGATGAGTGTCACAAATGTGGCAAACGGACAAACGTTTTTAAAACGAATGTCCATGATAGCCCTGTGAAAATATTTGTATCTTATATTGTCAAGTTAGCCGACAAGTTCAAAAAAATGACTGTGTATATTCTTGCCCATAACGGGGCAAATTTGACACACAGTTCCTTTATAAGGAGCTGCTCGAGCACGAGTCCTCTGAGATATTTACAGGTGATCCCTTGAAAAGAGGAAACAAACTTATACAGATGCAAATAAGAGGTAATGTGCAATTTAAAGATACTTTATTATCCACGCCTTGTAAATTAGCAAAACTACCCAAGGTGATGGGTGTAGCAGCTGAAGTATCAAAAGGGTACTTCCCTTACACTTTCCTCACTAGCGAGACTTTGAATTACGTGGGGCTACCTCTACCTAAACATTATTTTAACTATGGTTGTATGAGTGCAGATGAACGTGAGGAATTTGATCGATACTACAGCAGTTTTAGTGAACGTAATCCTTATAATATAGCTGATGAATGTGAGCGTTATTGCGTGAATGATGTACGCGTGCTTAGAGTATGTTTCCAGGCCTTTAGAAGAATGTACATAGGCCGTTTCAAATGCGATCCGCTGCAAGTAGCAACCACCATCGCGTCACTATGCTTTATGGTGTTCAAGAACAACTTCATGCCTAAAGCCACCTTAGCCATTATTCACAGAAACAACCCCCGCAGTTACGGACACAAGGCTATTTACTGGCTCATACACCTACAGCAACAGACAGGTGTATACATAAAGCACGCCCGCAACACGGGTGAAGTACCCATTAAGATTAATAGTCGTGTTTTTTGGTTGATGGACTAAGTGAAAACCGTGTCACTGGTGTGAAGACTGTATGCTCCTTTAACGGATGCTGGTGGCATGGATGCCCCCGTCCTGAGTGTAGAATCACCGGAGATATCCACGGTAGATCTCCTGCCGACTGTCTTGCATGGACCCGCACCCGCGATCAACTTATAGGTCCCAGTTCACTCACAAAGTCTTGTGGGAGCATGAATATGATGCACGGATGGAGACAGACGAGGCGTACCGTGAGGAAATAAACACGATCAAGCGTTCAATGGTACTGGATCCTCTCAATGCGGTGATAGATTGTTCGGTGGGCGCACAAATCCCTTCAAGCTATACTTTCCGCCTACGGAGGTGTGAAACTTCACTACTACGATTTCTGCTCTTTATACCCATACGTAATGAAGAACAACCCGTACCCCGTGGGCGCGCCTGAGAAACTGGTGGGACCTAGCCTGCCCTCCATCAATGAATTTTCAAGAAATTTGAATGTTCGCTACTTTGGACTCTGTCGTGGACGTGCTCCCCCCTCGCGAATTATGGATGCCGATCTTACCCGTCGTCATCGACCACAAGCTCATGTTTCCCCTGTGCGTGAAGTGTGCGGAAGAGAATAATGGTAATTGTAACCATATACCCCACCAGCGTAAGATCAGAGGCGTATATACAAGTCCTGAGCTGGCCCTAGCCGTACGCCATGGGTGGAGAATACTGAAGATACATGAGGTTTGGAGGTTTCAGAAGCTACCCAACCTTTTCACACCGTATATGAACGCATTTTTGAAGGATAAGGTTGAGGCATCAGGGTATCCACGAGGAGTTGACACCGAGGATGGAAAGTCTGCCTATATTCAACGTTGCCGCGACCACGAAGGTATACAACTTGAACGTGCCCAAATTGCAAAGAATCCTAGCAAGCGCTTTAGTGCAAAGTTGTGTCTAAACAGTCTACGGTGAAAATTTGCACAGAATACTGGCAAGGGGAATGTTCATTTGGCACAAAGCTATAGCGAAGTCTGGAATTATGCCAACGCGCCCGATAAAGAGGTCATGGAAATCGTGAATGTAGGTAATACTTACATAATAAAGTACAACAACACTGAACTGGCCACAGATACCTCAAGGGTTACAAACATCCCTGTAGCCAGCTTCACAACAGCCTACGCCCGCATCAAACTTTGGGGTCTATTGCATTCTCTTGGGCAGAGTCTTGTATGCCGATACAGATAGCGTGATATTCACAGCGAGGGAGGGTGAATACATGCCTGCAATTGGTGAATTCCTCGGCGAGCTCACTGATGAGATCAAGGATGAGTATGGGGACAACGCATACGCCGACTCTTTTGTCTCAACAGGACCTAAAACTTATGGGGTACTGGTGAGGATAGGGAATGAAACGAAATATATCGTGAAGGCGAATGGTATCACGCTTAACCAAGCGAATCGGCGGGTCGTTAACTTTGATTCGCTGAAGGATCTAGTGCGTTTGAACGATGATGAGGGCGAACGGCCTCCCCAACTAATTGTAGGCACCCACAATTTTCGGGCGCAGAAGCTGGGGGGCGTGAAGGAGCGTACGGGTACAAAGGTGTGCCGTAACACCTATACGAAACGTTACCAGTTACCTGGTATCTATGATACAGTACCCTTTGGTTACCATAAACTTTGATGGGTTTATTGCTAACTTATGGGCGACATCATGATTTGTGTAAGGGGTGTCTCGAGTTTGCAGATGATATAGTGAAACATTGTAAAGATTGTCACATGGTGTGTGAACAGTGTAAAAGCCCCAAATGTGAAAGCCGTGTAGTTGAGGATGAGAAGAGAGACTGTAATGTGTGTAGACGCACATTTTTCAATAATGACTGTTTTGAACCCCATAAATCAATTGGCACGTGCAGGAAAATGAGAATCTGTGAATGTGGTATGTTTCACATGTTGGGTAATTAGGGTAAGTTTGAGCATAAATGTGACGAGATTCACCGTTCTACATGCCGTGAGAAATATAAGGCGGATGGCGTAAAGCATGTATGTTATATGAAAGACGCAAAGCCTAAAAACAGCCCTTGTATAAATGTATACTACGATATAGAAACATACACGAAAGCCGAAACTAAAGAGGTAATTTCACATTTACTTGTGAGCCAGACTATCTGCGACGAGGGTATGGAGATCGAGTGTGATGAGTGTCACAAATGTGGCAAACGGACAAACGTTTTTAAAACGAATGTCCATGATAGCCCTGTGAAAATATTTGTATCTTATATTGTCAAGTTAGCCGACAAGTTCAAAAAAATGACTGTGTATATTCTTGCCCATAACGGGGCCAAATTTGACACACAGTTCCTTTATAAGGAGCTGCTCGAGCACGAGTCCTCTGAGATATTTACAGGTGATCCCTTGAAAAGAGGAAACAAACTTATACAGATGCAAATAAGAGGTAATGTGCAATTTAAAGATACTTTATTATCCACGCCTTGTAAATTAGCAAAACTACCCAAGGTGATGGGTGTAGCAGCTGAAGTATCAAAAGGGTACTTCCCTTACACTTTCCTCACTAGCGAGACTTTGAATTACGTGGGGCTACCTCTACCTAAACATTATTTTAACTATGGTTGTATGAGTGCAGATGAACGTGAGGAATTTGATCGATACTACAGCAGTTTTAGTGAACGTAATCCTTATAATATAGCTGATGAATGTGAGCGTTATTGCGTGAATGATGTACGCGTGCTTAGAGTATGTTTCCAGGCCTTTAGAAGAATGTACATAGGCCGTTTCAAATGCGATCCGCTGCAAGTAGCAACCACCATCGCGTCACTATGCTTTATGGTGTTCAAGAACAACTTCATGCCTAAAGCCACCTTAGCCATTATTCACAGAAACAACCCCCGCAGTTACGGACACAAGGCTATTTACTGGCTCATACACCTACAGCAACAGACAGGTGTATACATAAAGCACGCCCGCAACACGGGTGAAGTACCCATTAAGATTAATAGTCGTATTTTTTTGGTTGATGGACTAAGTGAAAACCGTGTCACTGGTGTGAAGACTGTATGCTCCTTTAACGGATGCTGGTGGCATGGATGCCCCCGTCCTGAGTGTAGAATCACCGGAGATATCCACGGTAGATCTCCTGCCGACTGTCTTGCATGGACCCGCACCCGCGATCAACTTATAAGGTCCCAGTTCACTCACAAAGTCTTGTGGGAGCATGAATATGATGCACGGATGGAGACAGACGAGGCGTACCGTGAGGAAATAAACACGATCAAGCGTTCAATGGTACTGGATCCTCTCAATTGCGGTGATAGATTGTTCGGTGGGCGCACAAATCCCTTCAAGCTATACTTTCCGCCTACGGAAGGTGTGAAACTTCACTACTACGATTTCTGCTCTTTATACCCATACGTAATGAAGAACAACCCGTACCCCGTGGGCGCGCCTGAGAAACTGGTGGGACCTAGCCTGCCCTCCATCAATGAATTTTCAAGAAATTTGAATGTTCGCTACTTTGGACTCTGTCGTGGACGTGCTCCCCCCTCGCGAATTATGGATGCCGATCTTACCCGTCGTCATCGACCACAAGCTCATGTTTCCCCTGTGCGTGAAGTGTGCGGAAGAGAATAATGGTAATTGTAACCATATACCCCACCAGCGTAAGATCAGAGGCGTATATACAAGTCCTGAGCTGGCCCTAGCCGTACGCCATGGGTGGAGAATACTGAAGATACATGAGGTTTGGAGGTTTCAGAAGCTACCCAACCTTTTCACACCGTATATGAACGCATTTTTGAAGGATAAGGTTGAGGCATCAGGGTATCCACGAGGAGTTGACACCGAGGATGGAAAGTCTGCCTATATTCAACGTTGCCGCGACCACGAAGGTATACAACTTGAACGTGCCCAAATTGCAAAGAATCCTAGCAAGCGCTTTAGTGCAAAGTTGTGTCTAAACAGTCTACGGTGAAAATTTGCACAGAATACTGGCAAGGGGAATGTTCATTTGGCACAAAGCTATAGCGAAGTCTGGAATTATGCCAACGCGCCCGATAAAGAGGTCATGGAAATCGTGAATGTAGGTAATACTTACATAATAAAGTACAACAACACTGAACTGGCCACAGATACCTCAAGGGTTACAAACATCCCTGTAGCCAGCTTCACAACAGCCTACGCCCGCATCAAACTTTGGGGTCTATTGCATTCTCTTGGGCAGAGTCTTGTATGCCGATACAGATAGCGTGATATTCACAGCGAGGGGGGTGAATACATGCCTGCAATTGGTGAATTCCTCGCGAGCTCACTGATGAGATCAAGGATGAGTATGGGGACAACGCATACGCCGACTCTTTTGTCTCAACAGGACCTAAAACTTATGGGGTACTGGTGAGGATAGGGAATGAAACGAAATATATCGTGAAGGCGAATGGTATCACGCTTAACCAAGCGAATCGGCGGGTCGTTAACTTTGATTCGCTGAAGGATCTAGTGCGTTTGAACGATGATGAGGGCGAACGGCCTCCCCAACTAATTGTAGGCACCCACAATTTTCGGGCGCAGAAGCTGGGGGGCGTGAAGGAGCGTACGGGTACAAAGGTGTGCCGTAACACCTATACGAAACGTTACCAGTTACCTGGTATCTATGATACAGTACCCTTTGGTTACCATAAACTTTGATGGGTTTATTGCTAACTTATGGGCGACATCATGATTTGTGTAAGGGGTGTCTCGAGTTTGCAGATGATATAGTGAAACATTGTAAAGATTGTCACATGGTGTGTGAACAGTGTAAAAGCCCCAAATGTGAAAGCCGTGTAGTTGAGGATGAGAAGAGAGACTGTAATGTGTGTAGACGCACATTTTTCAATAATGACTGTTTTGAACCCCATAAATCAATTGGCACGTGCAGGAAAATGAGAATCTGTGAATGTGGTATGTTTCACATGTTGGGTAATTAGGGTAAGTTTGAGCATAAATGTGACGAGATTCACCGTTCTACATGCCGTGAGAAATATAAGGCGGATGGCGTAAAGCATGTATGTTATATGAAAGACGCAAAGCCTAAAAACAGCCCTTGTATAAATGTATACTACGATATAGAAACATACACGAAAGCCGAAACTAAAGAGGTAATTTCACATTTACTTGTGAGCCAGACTATCTGCGACGAGGGTATGGAGATCGAGTGTGATGAGTGTCACAAATGTGGCAAACGGACAAACGTTTTTAAAACGAATGTCCATGATAGCCCTGTGAAAATATTTGTATCTTATATTGTCAAGTTAGCCGACAAGTTCAAAAAAATGACTGTGTATATTCTTGCCCATAACGGGGCCAAATTTGACACACAGTTCCTTTATAAGGAGCTGCTCGAGCACGAGTCCTCTGAGATATTTACAGGTGATCCCTTGAAAAGAGAGGAAACAAACTTATACAGATGCAAATAAGAGGTAATGTGCAATTTAAAGATACTTTATTATCCACGCCTTGTAAATTAGCAAAACTACCCAAGGTGATGGGTGTAGCAGCTGAAGTATCAAAAGGGTACTTCCCTTACACTTTCCTCACTAGCGAGACTTTGAATTACGTGGGGCTACCTCTACCTAAACATTATTTTAACTATGGTTGTATGAGTGCAGATGAACGTGAGGAATTTGATCGATACTACAGCAGTTTTAGTGAACGTAATCCTTATAATATAGCTGATGAATGTGAGCGTTATTGCGTGAATGATGTACGCGTGCTTAGAGTATGTTTCCAGGCCTTTAGAAGAATGTACATAGGCCGTTTCAAATGCGATCCGCTGCAAGTAGCAACCACCATCGCGTCACTATGCTTTATGGTGTTCAAGAACAACTTCATGCCTAAAGCCACCTTAGCCATTATTCACAGAAACAACCCCCGCAGTTACGGACACAAGGCTATTTACTGGCTCATACACCTACAGCAACAGACAGGTGTATACATAAAGCACGCCCGCAACACGGGTGAAGTACCCATTAAGATTAATAGTCGTGTTTTTTGGTTGATGGACTAAGTGAAAACCGTGTCACTGGTGTGAAGACTGTATGCTCCTTTAACGGATGCTGGTGGCATGGATGCCCCCGTCCTGAGTGTAGAATCACCGGAGATATCCACGGTAGATCTCCTGCCGACTGTCTTGCATGGACCCGCAACCGCGATCAACTTATAAGGTCCCAGTTCACTCACAAAGTCTTGTGGGAGCATGAATATGATGCACGGATGGAGACAGACGAGGCGTACCGTGAGGAAATAAACACGATCAGCGTTCAATGGTACTGGATCCTCTCAATTGCGGTGATAGATTGTTCGTGGGCGCACAAATCCCTTCAAGCTATACTTTCCGCCTACGGAAGGTGTGAAACTTCACTACTACGATTTCTGCTCTTTATACCCATACGTATGAAGAACAACCCGTACCCCGTGGGCGCGCCTGAGAAACTGGTGGGACCTAGCCTGCCCTCCATCAATGAATTTTCAAGAAATTTGAATGTTCGCTACTTTGGACTCTGTCGTGGACGTGCTCCCCCCTCGCGAATTATGGATGCCGATCTTACCCGTCGTCATCGACCACAAGCTCATGTTTCCCCTGTGCGTGAAGTGTGCGGAAGAGAATAATGGTAATTGTAACCATATACCCCACCAGCGTAAGATCAGAGGCGTATATACAAGTCCTGAGCTGGCCCTAGCCGTACGCCATGGTGGAGAATACTGAAGATACATGAGGTTTGGAGGTTTCAGAAGCTACCCAACCTTTTCACACCGTATATGAACGCATTTTTGAAGGATAAGGTTGAGGCATCAGGGTATCCACGAGGAGTTGACACCGAGGATGGAAAGTCTGCCTATATTCAACGTTGCCGCGACCACGAAGGTATACAACTTGAACGTGCCCAAATTGCAAAGAATCCTAGCAAGCGCTTTAGTGCAAAGTTGTGTCTAAACAGTCTACGGTGAAAATTTGCACAGAATACTGGCAAGGGGAATGTTCATTTGGCACAAAGCTATAGCGAAGTCTGGAATTATGCCAACGCCCCGATAAAGAGGTCATGGAAATCGTGAATGTAGGTAATACTTACATAATAAAGTACAACAACACTGAACTGGCCACAGATACCTCAAGGGTTACAAACATCCCTGTAGCCAGCTTCACAACAGCCTACGCCCGCATCAAACTTTGGGGTCTATTGCATTCTCGGGCAGAGTCTTGTATGCCGATACAGATAGCGTGATATTCACAGCGAGGGAGGGTGAATACATGCCTGCAATTGGTGAATTCCTCGGCGAGCTCACTGATGAGATCAAGGATGAGTATGGGGACAACGCATACGCCGACTCTTTTGTCTCAACAGGACCTAAAACTTATGGGGTACTGGTGAGGATAGGGAATGAAACGAAATATATCGTGAAGGCGAATGGTATCACGCTTAACCAAGCGAATCGGCGCGGTCGTTAACTTTGATTCGCTGAAGGATCTAGTGCGTTTGAACGATGATGAGGGCGAACGGCCTCCCCAACTAATTGTAGGCACCACAATTTTCGGGCGCAGAAGCTGGGGGGCGTGAAGGAGCGTACGGGTACAAAGGTGTGCCGTAACACCTATACGAAACGTTACCAGTTACCTGGTATCTATGATACAGTACCCTTTGGTTACCATAAACTTTGATGGGTTTATTGCTAACTTATGGGCGACATCATGATTTGTGTAAGGGTGTCTCGAGTTTGCAGATGATATAGTGAAACATTGTAAAGATTGTCACATGGTGTGTGAACAGTGTAAAAGCCCAATGTGAAAGCCGTGTAGTTGAGGATGAGAAGAGAGACTGTAATGTGTGTAGACGCACATTTTTCAATAATGACTGTTTTGAACCCCATAAATCAATTGGCACGTGCAGGAAAATGAGAATCTGTGAATGTGGTATGTTTCACATGTTGGGTAATTAGGGTAAGTTTGAGCATAAATGTACGAGATTCACCGTTCTACATGCCGTGAGAAATATAAGGCGGATGGCGTAAAGCATGTATGTTATATGAAAGACGCAAAGCCTAAAAACAGCCCTTGTATAAATGTATACTACGATATAGAAACATACACGAAAGCCGAAACTAAAGAGGTAATTTCACATTTACTTGTGAGCCAGACTATCTGCGACGAGGGTATGGAGATCGAGTGTGATGAGTGTCACAAATGTGGCAAACGGACAAACGTTTTTAAAACGAATGTCCATGATAGCCCTGTGAAAATTTTGTATCTTATATTGTCAAGTTAGCCGACAAGTTCAAAAAAATGACTGTGTATATTCTTGCCCATAACGGGGCCAAATTTGACACACAGTTCCTTTATAAGGAGCTGCTCGAGCACGAGTCCTCTGAGATATTTACAGGTGATCCCTTGAAAAGAGGAAACAAACTTATACAGATGCAAATAAGAGGTAATGTGCAATTTAAAGATACTTTATTATCCACGCCTTGTAAATTAGCAAAACTACCCAAGGTGATGGGTGTAGCAGCTGAAGTATCAAAAGGGTACTTCCCTTACACTTTCCTCACTAGCGAGACTTTGAATTACGTGGGGCTACCTCTACCTAAACATTATTTTAACTATGGTTGTATGAGTGCAGATGAACGTGAGGAATTTGATCGATACTACAGCAGTTTTAGTGAACGTAATCCTTATAATATAGCTGATGAATGTGAGCGTTATTGCGTGAATGATGTACGCGTGCTTAGAGTATGTTTCCAGGCCTTTAGAAGAATGTACATAGGCCGTTTCAAATGCGATCCGCTGCAAGTAGCAACCACCATCGCGTCACTATGCTTTATGGTGTTCAAGAACAACTTCATGCCTAAAGCCACCTTAGCCATTATTCACAGAAACAACCCCCGCAGTTACGGACACAAGGCTATTTACTGGCTCATACACCTACAGCAACAGACAGGTGTATACATAAAGCACGCCCGCAACACGGGTGAAGTACCCATTAAGATTAATAGTCGTGTTTTTTTGGTTGATGGACTAAGTGAAAACCGTGTCACTGGTGTGAAGACTGTATGCTCCTTTAACGGTGCTGGTGGCATGGATGCCCCCGTCCTGAGTGTAGAATCACCGGAGATATCCACGGTAGATCTCCTGCCGACTGTCTTGCATGGACCCGCACCCGCGATCAACTTATAAGGTCCCAGTTCACTCACAAAGTCTTGTGGGAGCATGAATATGATGCACGGATGGAGACAGACGAGGCGTACCGTGAGGAAATAAACACGATCAAGCGTTCAATGGTACTGGATCCTCTCAATTGCGGTGATAGATTGTTCGGTGGGCGCACAAATCCCTTCAAGCTATACTTTCCGCCTACGGAAGGTGTGAAACTTCACTACTACGATTTCTGCTCTTTATACCCATACGTAATGAAGAACAACCCGTACCCCGTGGGCGCGCCTGAGAAACTGGTGGGACCTAGCCTGCCCTCCATCAATGAATTTTCAAGAAATTTGAATGTTCGCTACTTTGGACTCTGTCGTGGACGTGCTCCCCCCTCGCGAATTATGGATGCCGATCTTACCCGTCGTCATCGACCACAAGCTCATGTTTCCCCTGTGCGTGAAGTGTGCGGAAGAGAATAATGGTAATTGTAACCATATACCCCACCAGCGTAAGATCAGAGGCGTATATACAAGTCCTGAGCTGGCCCTAGCCGTACGCCATGGGTGGAGAATACTGAAGATACATGAGGTTTGGAGGTTTCAGAAGCTACCCAACCTTTTCACACCGTATATGAACGCATTTTTGAAGGATAAGGTTGAGGCATCAGGGTATCCACGAGGAGTTGACACCGAGGATGGAAAGTCTGCCTATATTCAACGTTGCCGCGACCACGAAGGTATACAACTTGAACGTGCCCAAATTGCAAAGAATCCTAGCAAGCGCTTTAGTGCAAAGTTGTGTCTAAACAGTCTACGGTGAAAATTTGCACAGAATACTGGCAAGGGGAATGTTCATTTGGCACAAAGCTATAGCGAAGTCTGGAATTATGCCAACGCGCCCGATAAAGAGGTCATGGAAATCGTGAATGTAGGTAATACTTACATAATAAAGTACAACAACACTGAACTGGCCACAGATACCTCAAGGGTTACAAACATCCCTGTAGCCAGCTTCACAACAGCCTACGCCCGCATCAAACTTTGGGGTCTATTGCATTCTCTTGGGCAGAGTCTTGTATGCCGATACAGATAGCGTGATATTCACAGCGAGGGAGGGTGAATACATGCCTGCAATTGGTGAATTCCTCGGCGAGCTCACTGATGAGATCAAGGATGAGTATGGGGACAACGCATACGCCGACTCTTTTGTCTCAACAGGACCTAAAACTTATGGGGTACTGGTGAGGATAGGGAATGAAACGAAATAATCGTGAAGGCGAATGGTATCACGCTTAACCAAGCGAATCGGCGGGTCGTTAACTTTGATTCGCTGAAGGATCTAGTGCGTTTGAACGATGATGAGGGCGAACGGCCTCCCCAACTAATTGTAGGCACCCACAATTTTCGGGCGCAGAAGCTGGGGGGCGTGAAGGAGCGTACGGGTACAAAGGTGTGCCGTAACACCTATACGAAACGTTACCAGTTACCTGGTATCTATGATACAGTACCCTTTGGTTACCATAAACTTTGATGGGTTTATTGCTAACTTATGGGCGACATCATGATTTGTGTAAGGGGTGTCTCGAGTTTGCAGATGATATAGTGAAACATTGTAAAGATTGTCACATGGTGTGTGAACAGTGTAAAAGCCCCAAATGTGAAAGCCGTGTAGTTGAGGATGAGAAGAGAGACTGTAATGTGTGTAGACGCACATTTTTCAATAATGACTGTTTTGAACCCCATAAATCAATTGGCACGTGCAGAAAATGAGAATCTGTGAATGTGGTATGTTTCACATGTTGGGTAATTAGGGTAAGTTTGAGCATAAATGTGACGAGATTCACCGTTCTACATGCCGTGAGAAATATAAGGCGGATGGCGTAAAGCATGTATGTTATATGAAAGACGCAAAGCCTAAAAACAGCCCTTGTATAAATGTATACTACGATATAGAAACATACACGAAAGCCGAAACTAAAGAGGTAATTTCACATTTACTTGTGAGCCAGACTATCTGCGACGAGGGTATGGAGATCGAGTGTGATGAGTGTCACAAATGTGGCAAACGGACAAACGTTTTTAAAACGAATGTCCATGATAGCCCTGTGAAAATATTTGTATCTTATATTGTCAAGTTAGCCGACAAGTTCAAAAAAATGACTGTGTATATTCTTGCCCATAACGGGGCCAAATTTGACACACAGTTCCTTTATAAGGAGCTGCTCGAGCACGAGTCCTCTGAGATATTTACAGGTGATCCCTTGAAAAGAGGAAACAAACTTATACAGATGCAAATAAGAGGTATGTGCAATTTAAAGATACTTTATTATCCACGCCTTGTAAATTAGCAAAACTACCCAAGGTGATGGTGTAGCAGCTGAAGTATCAAAAGGGTACTTCCCTTACACTTTCCTCACTAGCGAGACTTTGAATTACGTGGGGCTACCTCTACCTAAACATTATTTTAACTATGGTTGTATGAGTGCAGATGAACGTGAGGAATTTGATCGATACTACAGCAGTTTTAGTGAACGTAATCCTTATAATATAGCTGATGAATGTGAGCGTTATTGCGTGAATGATGTACGCGTGCTTAGAGTATGTTTCCAGGCCTTTAGAAGAATGTACATAGGCCGTTTCAAATGCGATCCGCTGCAAGTAGCAACCACCATCGCGTCACTATGCTTTATGGTGTTCAAGAACAACTTCATGCCTAAAGCCACCTTAGCCATTATTCACAGAAACAACCCCGCAGTTACGGACACAAGGCTATTTACTGGCTCATACACCTACAGCAACAGACAGGTGTATACATAAAGCACGCCGCAACACGGGTGAAGTCCATTAAGATTAATAGTCGTGTTTTTTTGGTTGATGGACTAAGTGAAAACCGTGTCACTGGTGTGAAGACTGTATGCTCCTTTAACGGATGCTGGTGGCATGGATGCCCCCGTCCTGAGTGTAGAATCCCGGAGATATCCACGGTAGATCTCCTGCCGACTGTCTTGCATGGACCCGCACCCGCGATCAACTTATAAGGTCCCAGTTCACTCACAAAGTCTTGTGGGAGCATGAATATGATGCACGGATGGAGACAGACGAGGCGTACCGTGAGGAAATAAACACGATCAAGCGTTCAATGGTACTGGATCCTCTCAATTGCGGTGATAGATTGTTCGGTGGGCGCACAAATCCCTTCAAGCTATACTTTCCGCCTACGGAAGGTGTGAAACTTCACTACTACGATTTCTGCTCTTTATACCCATACGTAATGAAGAACAACCCGTACCCCGTGGGCGCGCCTGAGAAACTGGTGGGACCTAGCCTGCCCTCCATCAATGAATTTTCAAGAAATTTGAATGTTCGCTACTTTGGACTCTGTCGTGGACGTGCTCCCCCCTCGCGAATTATGGATGCCGATCTTACCCGTCGTCATCGACCACAAGCTCATGTTTCCCCTGTGCGTGAAGTGTGCGGAAGAGAATAATGGTAATTGTAACCATACCCCACCAGCGTAAGATCAGAGGCGTATATACAAGTCCTGAGCTGGCCCTAGCCGTACGCCATGGGTGAGAATACTGAAGATACATGAGGTTTGGAGGTTTCAGAAGCTACCCAACCTTTTCACACCGTATATGAACGCATTTTTGAAGGATAAGGTTGAGGCATCAGGGTATCCACGAGGAGTTGACACCGAGGATGGAAAGTCTGCCTATATTCAACGTTGCCGCGACCACGAAGGTATACAACTTGAACGTGCCCAAATTGCAAAGAATCCTAGCAAGCGCTTTGTGCAAAGTTGTGTCTAAACAGTCTACGGTGAAAATTTGCACAGATACTGGCAAGGGGAATGTTCATTTGGCACACAAGCTATAGCGAAGTCTGGATTATGCCAACGCGCCCGATAAAGAGGTCATGGAAATCGTGAATGTAGGTAATACTTACATAATAAAGTACAACAACACTGAACTGGCCACAGATACCTCAAGGGTTACAAACATCCCTGTAGCCAGCTTCACAACAGCCTACGCCCGCATCAAACTTTGGGGTCTATTGCATTCTCTTGGGCAGAGTCTTGTATGCCGATACAGATAGCGTGATATTCACAGCGAGGGAGGGTGAATACATGCCTGCAATTGGTGAATTCCTCGGCGAGCTCACTGATGAGATCAAGGATGAGTATGGGGACAACGCATACGCCGACTCTTTTGTCTCAACAGGACCTAAAACTTATAGGGTACTGGTGAGGATAGGGAATGAAACGAAATATATCGTGAAGGCGAATGGTATCACGCTTAACCAAGCGAATCGGCGGGTCGTTAACTTTGATTCGCTGAAGGATCTAGTGCGTTTGGACGATGATGAGGGCGAACGGCCTCCCCAACTAATTGTAGGCACCCACAATTTTCGGGCGCAGAAGCTGGGGGGCGTGAAGGAGCGTACGGGTACAAAGGTGTGCCGTAACACCTATAGGAAACGTTACCAGTTACCTGGTATCTATGATACAGTACCCTTTGGTTACCATAAACTTTGATGGGTTTATTGCTAACTTATTCATCACACATATTTGTTAATATATATGTATTGAGAACAATCTTTGATGTGCCTAGTGTTAACTTATTTATTGCACGTATTTGTAATATATACATGCTGATTATTTCGTTTATTAAATAAATCGTATCGACTTGTGTTTCACTTTGCGTGTGTGCGTGTGTACAAAAGTTAAGCCCCGCCCACTGTAAGACCGGGGACGTGATTCATCCCGTAGCCTGAGCTCTGTCCCCGCGTTCTCAGTTGACCTCTGTATACCCTTGAGCTCAGACGTGTATTCTCTCCCGCGTAGAAGAAAATGGCCACCTTTAATATCGCGTGTTCAACATTTATGAAGTGGTATTCAGTAAAGGGCGTAGATGTAGTGGATACTGAAAAACTCCCTATCCCAGCCTCCTTTGACTCTTTTAAGGATGCATTGAATCGTGCGAAGGGTCAGGCTATTCAAATACTCTACGGATATTCTGGCGAGGGTTGTAGGATTTCGCAGTACAGACGATGTACTGAAGTATGTTGTAGAACTAAGCTTTATAAAGGCACACGTGCACCGCGTGGTAGAAGAAGCGGCACGCTCAGAAGCTAAACAACAGTTATGGGTAGTGAGCCTTGTGGATGAGTGTGATAAACGGTATTATATCATGCTACACCATGTCGATTACTCATACCCTACGACTGAAAATGTGAATCTCGTTATCATGGACAATCTTAAGTATTTTTACCACTACATTAATATATATCATGATGAGGTTTGTAGTGAGGTTGTGGCTAAAGGGTTATGTGAGTTTTTAACAGATTTTAGAGATGAGTATCGCCTGTTAAATAAAAAGCCTAAATATGAACATATGTTTCTCTCTAACAGCGCCCCGCAGTGTGAAGATTTTTAGGAGAGATAAAACATTATAAAATGTGCCTAGTTCATGAAATTTACCCTGAGGGAAACTGTCTGGTGCGTATTCGGGGGAGTGGTAGTGATAAAACGTTAAAACCGAAATTAGTTCTTGTACCGGAAAATTTCTCAAAACGCCTACCCAGTATAATGGGGTACAACAATTCATGTTGGGCCAGCGTCGCACAGGTTTCATTAGATTATGGTGCGACTCGCACCTCACGGATCATACGGGTTCGAACAAACCCATTCACGTATCATCAGGGTGAGTCAACCGCCCATCGAACCGTTCCTGCCTACCTGCGTGCCTCACGCGGCTCATAGTCTTCTCAGAGCTTGCGCCGAGTGGATGTGCCATAGTCATCTCGAGCTGTGTGAATACGATGGAACTCCCTTTGAGAAGCATTCTCAACGCCTCGTACGACGTCTCCGTGACGAAGTCGTTGCGTGTGTTCAGGCGGGAAACCGGCACCATTAACTGTGTGCTTGAAACGAACAGTAGACCTGCGAGCAAGCGCAACGTTATTTATTTAAATCTTGAGGAGATGCATAAAATCTTCGCGGTAGTTGAGAGGTGGGCTGAGGACCGCTATAAAATACCAGCTGACGTAGGTATAATAAGAGAGGTGATTAGTGAAGCCTCCTCATATACCGTTGTTTGTACATTGAGTGTAAATAACAATCAACCATGCGTTGATATACGACTGATGTGGAAGAACACAGCTGATAATGGCGTTCTTGTTCCTACACGAAACCGTTTCATCCTCGACAGAATGTTTGAGATCGTTGGATTCCGTAAGCTGAAGCCTATATTAGACACACGTATCTCAGACATGATTTACTTTGACACAATACTTGAATACGCTTACACCGCTCTGCTCGACGGATTTGTTGAATGTAGGAATGTGCAGGGAGAGAACGGGCTAGCTCTGGATGCGTATTTAAAAGGCTTAGACTCTTCGAAATATCCCGAGCTTTGGTACAAAACGCTTGAGAGGTACAGAGCTGAGCTCGCCTACACTGTTCACCCTGAAGAACTGTACCTCTATATAGTAGATAGCTGCCGTTACGACTTGGAAGATTATTTCAATTGCTGCTATGCCGGATGAAGAAGAGTTCACGATTGAAAAGTTCGGTACGTTAAGAAAAAACCCTCGATTGGAAAGGCATGATTATAAGCTTGTATTTAATGACATAGTTAACGATGACGTTTTTGCGCGTGCTTTTGATTGCATTCTAGTGGCGCTTAAAGACAACTTACCTGCCGAGTGTAAATTGGGTACAAAAATAGTGTTGAATGGTATGAAAGCCTTTTACATCGAATATAAACCGCCGTACCAGTTAAGCGGCGAGTTGATGCTTCAGCGGTTTTCCCACATCGTGCAGAGTAATGCCGATGTTGATGTAGCATTTGAATTTACCGTTTTGTACCGTAGAACGTAAAGACAATATATATATTTTACTGTAATATTTTGCTAATACTACGTTTTGTACGATTATATATAATTAATATAAATATATATTTTTCTAATATTTGGTTAATACTGTTTTGTACAATTATATATAATTAATATAATATTTTTCCTGTACTAATCTTTGATAATATAACTTTTGATACTATAACTATATATTTTTCTATTTAATTAATACTGTGCTTTGTATGATTATATATTTTCCATGTTTTGTACGACTACAGTATATATAATTAATATAAATATATATTTTTCTAATATTTAGTTAATACTATGATTTGCATGATTATGTATTCCCCGTTCTATTATTTGATCATATATATATATATCCTATTGTATATCCATTAATTAATAAACAGAACGTTGTAATGGTGTTTTATTTATTTCTTGAACACATTTATATCATTTTCTAAAACAGAGTAATTGAATAGATAAGTAACGAGGCTGAGAGGTCAGCCAACTGTAACATAAGTTTATTTAAAATAAATAACGAATCTGGCAACTCAGCAGCCAGCTGACAGAATAATAATTATATATATGGCGTTGTCTGGCAACTCAGCAGCCGACTGACTCAATAATATAGAAGAAAGAAATATTTAATGCTATCTGGCAACTCTGCCAACTGGCTGATTAAGCCAACTGGCTGAATAGGGGCACTATAAGAGGCCGGGTGCTGGACGACGGAGTCATATGCGTCCGACAGCTGTCGGATGAAGGATCTCCTCTTCCTCTCTTGCTATCTCTTTCTGCTCCTTTGGGTGGTGAGGTAACCCCTTCCCTCCCATAGAGGCTTCTTAGGTTAGGCATGCCCCTTTGGGGGGTTCAGCTTGGGGGAGAACTCGCCTCCAAGTTGCATACCCCTTGCAATCCCATTTTGGGGTTGGCAACAAAGGTTGGCACTCTCCTTTGGGGGGTTCTGCTTGGGGGAGAACTCGAGGTTGCATACCCCTTGCAGTCCCACTTCGGGGCTGGCAACAAAGGGGGTGCCTTGGTAACGAGGGGGCGGGGATTAGCAACAGAGGGGGGTGGGGTGGCACTCTTGCAACAAAGGGGGTGGGGTGGGGTGGGCACTCTTACAACATTGGAACATTACGTAATATTATGCACCATTGCACTACAATTGCACCCATGGATTTTGCGGGCATACTACTTACCTAATTGTGATTGTAATTGTGTATTGCGCATGTCTTCCGTGGTGGCGGATGAGACCTACAATTTTACGTGGGTTCCGAACCATAAAAGCCTTAATTTTACTACCTTAAATTATACCCAGTCTATCAACATATGCGTCTAATCGATTTTTAAACATGTATATGGACGTGCTACTAATTACTTCTACCGGCAAACTATTCCACCTATTTACTATTCTATGCGTAAAAAAGTTTTTGCCAAATGCTGTCTCGAACTTTCTATTTGTCAGCTTTCACTCGTTATTACTAGTTCTACTATATTGTGATATTGTGATATTGCTAATTTCGAAAAAGCTATCTCTACGTTATCGAACTCATTCATAATTTTAAAAACCTGGATTAGATCACCCCTAAGCCTCCTAGTCTCGAGTGTAATCAATTTAAAATCCTTAAGCTCTTAACGACCAAAGATTTTGTACGGGGTGTTATAAGTGCGTGTATAGGAAACGGTACATATTCGACCCAGTGGTCCAAAAGAGGTTTAGCCTATCCTCGTACGACTTTGACCTAAGCGATGGCATCATCTTAGTTGCTCATCTTTGAACTCTCGATTTTGTCTATCTCTTTGCGTATATAGGGATTAAAAAATTGGAGGACGTACTCCAAATAGGGTCTAACTAATTATTTATAAAGAGGCAACAATAATATCGCGCGATTTGTACTCAAAATTCCTAGCTATAAAACCGAACACTTTGTTCGCCTTATTGACCGCTGCTGCACTTTGTTTCGCCACTTTTAAATTACCAGTGACTATAACTCCGAAACCTTTCTCCTGTTCTACCCTTGCCAACTCCTTCCCTGACATACTACACGCAAATTTACCGTTACGCGAACCTATATGCAAAATTTTGCACTTATCGACGTTAAATCTCAGTAGTATGGGCTTAAAAGGAGAGATTGCAATGCAATTGCAAATGTTGATCAATGTTGCAAGAGTGCCAGTCCCCCTTGTTGCAAGGCACCCAACCCCCCAAAGGGGGAGGGGGAATGTTGCAAGAGCAACAAGGGGTTATGCAACTTGGAGGCGGAGTTATCCCCCAAGAGAAAGAGAGAAGGAGAGAGAGGAAGAGAGGTGTTCGCTTGGCAGGAGCCAAGCGCATCTTAAGACTTCAGCCGAGCGCCCGCTGTCTTATAGGCCCCAAATCAGCCAGTTGCCTTAATCAGCCAGTGCCTTCAGGCATTATCAGCCAGTTGGCACAGTGTCTACTTCGTTTGGGCACGTACACACCCGCCTATAAGCCCATAAAATATTACGCACACAACTATATGCGCGATTATATGCCCCGGGTTCGAGACCCGGTGGCGGCACGTCCTTCCACGGTTGGTACATAAATGGGAAACCAGGGTGTCCTAATGATCCGTGTTAAACTGTAGGTTTAAGGTGGAGTGTAAACATCCTTCCACGATTGGTAGATAAATAGGTAACCAGGGTGCCATAGCAGGGATCCCTCTCTCTCGCGCGCTCTCTCTTATATATATATATATATATATAATATCCCCGTTAAACCGTAGGTCTAAGGCGGGGTGTAAAGTTTGACCTTCGCCAGAATGAACAATTCAGGCCGAAGCCATCGAGAGCAAAGGTGTACAAATCTCTCTCTCTCTCTCTCTCTCTCTCTTATATATATATATATATATATCCCCGTTAAACCGTAGGTCTAAAGTGGAGTGAAAGGTTTGGCCTTCGCCAGATTGAACAATTCAATTCGGGCCGAAGCCATCGAGAGCAAAGGTAGGTGAGCCTATACATGTACAAATCTCTCTCTCGCGCGCTCTCTCTCTTCTATATATATAAATTAGTGGTGGACCGGATATCCGCATCCGCATTATTTTTAACATCCGCATCCGCACTTATGACTGCGGATGTTATGCGGATATTACTTCTAATAAATTATGCAATTTACAATTAAATTAGCTTATAAAGTAGCTTATAAGGCCCAGTTCTGCACATTTCATGTAAAGCATTAATTATTAATGAACAAACAAATATATAAACCTCAAAATATAAATACCTGGTAACACAGAAAATTGAATGATACTTGTTTCATTGAATTTTCTGCGGCTGAAACTCTTGAGAAAGTTATTATTTTTATCATAATGAAAACATTAATATTAATTTTAATTTTTATGCATTGTCTGCCATAATAGTAATATCACGAAATTTGAAAAATTATGTCATATATTCATAATTCTATATTATATTGATAGATTAACTAAATATCCGCATCTGCATCCGCGGATATTGAAATTAAAGATCCGCATCCGCAGAGAAGGTAAGGCAGTATAACTTCGACTTAATGACCCACAGCCCGGTATAATCTGTCATTTTTTAAAAATTTATTTATTTTATTGTTCGCGAAATCTGGGCCCCAATAAACTTTTACATCTGGAAGAATTGTCTCGAACTTCGCGCACTGATGATTTTTCTTTCATGGAGAAATAATTGATTCTGAAATTACCTTCCAGTTTGTGACGTTTTATTTTTCATAGGAAATAATAAATTTTCCGAACCTATTTTAGATGGGTTACAATAAACCGTTTTACAAATTTATCTTCCAACCTCGTTAAGCACCTCATATATATTCGATACCTATCATACGTTCAAATCCCCCACCATATCATCGGAACCCCAGAATGCAAAATTTATCTCCAAAAACAACGCGTTTCTCTCTCTCTACGAATGGGTATATCTGAGACGCTCCAGATTTCACGGGGCAGCCAATCACAACCCTGTGGGCTGAGCCCAGGACCTCTGGTTAGAAGCTAGGCGGGCCTATACGTTAAGCCCCACCCAAATTTCACTAATAGCCAAAAGGAAGCTCGCGAATCGGGTATTGTGGGATGTCCACAATTACGACCCTTTTACAAAAGGGAGCATTTTCATCACAAGCTTCCATTTCAGTCGTTTTTTTCGCTCAGTGCTTTTGAAATACCTAACCATGAGTCAAGAGTCGTTCTACAACTCTCCCGAATTGTTTGAAGATGAAGATTTCTACCCAACGGCTGCGCTTCACCTTTTCAACGCTGTGGACGGGAACGCCCTACTTTCAACGCAATCCATTGCAGAAATTTGTGACGGAGTGCAAGAACCGTTCAATGAAGAAGATATTAAAATGTAAGCAATTAATTTGTGATTTTATACTTCGGTTCATTCAGTGTTAAATAGCTATAGTTTATAAAAGGCCATAATAAATGCGTTTTGAAAAATAGTTTGTGCTTTATTATCGGTCTATATATAACATTTCAATCAGCATTAACTTATAAAAGGCCACAATAAATGCGTTTTGAAAAATATTTTTAATAACTGTCTCATTCTGTTTCTTTCGAGGTTATTTCGGCATATATATATATATATATATATATATATATATATATATATATATATATATATATGCCGAAATAACCGCGAAAGAAACAGAAATTTATAGAAAGTTCTACAGATAGGTTTTTAAAATTACCAAAACTCTTAAGAATTGCCTGCAACGGCTCGAGACCCGTTGCAAGCAGACGAAGTGTAGCACACCCAGTTAATCTTACTTTAGAGCTGTAAATTAGTGTATTGCTTTTAATTATTTCTCATTCTCTGTTTTCTTCGCGGTTATTTCGGCATATACATATATATGGTCTGGCTTTAGTTGTACATTTCTCTAAAACTTAAAAATTTACAGAAAGTTCTACAGATAGGTTTTTAAAATTACCAAAACTATTAAGAATTGTCTGCGGGCTGGCTCGAGACCTGTTGCAGGCAGACGATGCGTAGAACACCCAGCAAATCTTAATTTTGAAACCTTTCAGGATATCTGCTTTGTGATTACAATTTGCCAGGCGTCCTAATCGGGATTTTCCCTTATTGTATCTCTTTAATTAAACTAATTTATTTTTACTTAACTTTATTTGATTCAGCATGAACTAATCATGTTAACTTTTCCTTAAAAGACCGATGCGGAACTAACTTGATCGTGTTATAGCTACTTTTCGTTTTGATGAAAGGGGAATAAATGATATGGATGTTTTACCGCACAACCAACCCATCGACCTGAACACAGAAGTCGAGGTATTGGCTCACATCCGGTCCAACGAATGCCAGGTTATGGAGGAACTAATGTATTTTTTCAGGGTTAAGAACAAAAAACATTGTATTTTCATTTAATTTATTAAATGTCAGAAAACATGTACAAAGCGCAACCAGTGTCCATTAAATAAGTCTTAATGGCGACAAAACGCCTTTACACAATATAGATATACACCTTTACACAATACAGCGGGTGTTAACATATGGGGACCTTTTTTTTTATCTGTCTGCATACCGTTTTATCATTCATTTCAGTGTTGCCCAAATTGAATAATTTAAAAAAAAATTATAAATCCCTTCCCACGTGACATGTGCACGAGAAATGAAATGCAATACATGTCGCAGGTGTTACTATAATATCCTTGAAAGCGGTACGGGTTCCATACAATCTCAGGGACATGTGTCTGCTCGATAAATTGTACAACCACAGGATCATTCCAGGGCTGAGTGCCGAGTGAATCAAAATAGTACATTCTTTCCCTATATTTAAAATACATTGCAAACCAATGAATCCCGTCACCCCCAACAATGTCGGTGTTCACGATAATCCCGTACCAGTCTCTCGTAGTTGGCAATTTCAATATTTCATTCTTCGCAAACACGCTGATAAATTTGGAGCGTGTGATTCGGTCACTTTTCATTACTCTCTGGAGTATATTCGCGTCCATTTTATAAGTCTGTGACCACGTTCCTGAAACGGTCAACTTCTATCAGATCTTGTGATTCGAGGTACACGAGTACGCTAATACGGGCGTCTATAGGGCGACAAATTCCACCCTGACTGAGATATTCCCAAGCTGTTGTGGACTTAAGTGCGTATTTATACAAGCAGACAAGTCAGGGGTAATATCAAATGAATAAATGTTAAATTCTTCGACAAACTCTTCCTGCGTCACGCCAAACCCAAGCTCGTTACATGCACCTGCATTATGAGCCAGACTACAATAAGCTCTCGCGCAGAGGGTGAACACAGCTTCTGATGAGTAGTCTGTAATCTTAGTCCCTCCCAGAGCGATGCCAATTACGTATAGAGTCATATTTTTAAGGCCGAAATTTTCGAATTTAAAGGCACTCTTTTTATATTTTCCATTCGTCCAGGCGTGGTCCTGCATTCCAATTAATATCCTTTTAGGTAGAACTCTAATGGCCACGTTTTCTAGTTGCTTCGAGGCCAACCCGCCGGGCACCATGTATAGTTTGATCTGTACCCTGTTAATTGGGTATTTTACTGTGGCGTGTATTAAGTCTTTCTCAATTTCTTTTTGTTTTGATGAACTTAGTTTCACTCGGCGTATACGCAAATACGTCTCCATTATATGAATCACAACGGGTTTCGCGCCCTCTTCTTGATCAAACTCCAGATTTATGCAGATCTCAGGACTCGTGTGGTTGAGCTTTAGTTTCAGATCGATGCCGTTCATAAGCAGTTTCTCCTGGAATGTGAAGTCTGCATGAAGACGTCCAAAACACTCGTATATTTTTTTTAGAATTTTTTAAAATTTCCTTTATACTACTTTCATCTTTAGTCTGCTAATAGCCCTCGGCGGTTAAAAAGGTGTCCTTCGCTTCTTTTGAAAAGTTGAGGACATTTTTCAGATAGGCTCGTAGGTGATAATACCCCGTTCCTGCCGAGATGTTAACCTGATTTAAATACACCTCACACTGGCTGAATATGGAGTGTAGAAAGTTGGTTTCAGGGTATGCAGAGTAACTATCATCGCAGTCCGTTCCATCTGAATGGGCTATTCACAGTTTAGCGTACATTGCATGCAGCTCGGGTCAAGAAAGTAAGGGCCTGAGCTGGGTATCACGAATTCTATAAGGGCACTCGGCGAACTAATTGTGTTTAATGGGGTAATTGTAATAAAGTCGCTATGCTCAATAGAGACCTGAGTGGGGGGCATATGAAAGAGGGACAGTTCCGATTTACAGCATTGTGAACTACACGGATGGATGAAACGTGCCATGACGAGTCAGAAATAGTACCACCTCTCTCAGCATCTATTAATCAGCCTATGATTCGTGAGAGTAGTGTCCTCAGCTTATATCAGTTAAAAAATGATCAGCCATAGGCTTCATACGCTTAGAGCACTTCTTTTTTTATTTCCTTTTACGTTTAGCGCCACGTGATGATAATCACTTCTTCCTGGCAGCTCTCTCCTTTCCGCCACCACGCATTTTTCTCTTTGCATCTTTGATGATTTCGTCCCGTGTACGTTTTAAATGTTTTTTTAGAGCTTCTTTAGGTTTAGTTCCACCCATTATGTCTTCTACCCTTAAAACCTGATTGTAACTCCTTCCTCCCTAGGTATCTAGCGCCCCTCTTCAACAGTGGGACAGTGGTGCGTAGTATGGTTGACTAAATGCATCCAAGCCCACTCCCACGCTGATATCTTACCCCTTTCGATAGACTGTAAATGGCTTTCGGGTCATTATAACCGACAAAAGTGTAGCTTCACTGTTAAGCTCCCATCACCGAATGGGAAATTTTTCCCTCAATCGTTCTTATATATATCGAGATGTTGGTTAATAGATTAGTTGCAACATTCACATAATGGGGCTTGTTATATGTAATGCTCAAACTTTTCCCTCTATGGTTGGGGATGTGTGCAATGCGCAACAGGCGCGCCTGGGTGTCCCCAACAAATTGATGCACTACGATATTGCTGTAAATATAGCACATGTCTGGGGATGGAGAGCTTTCACCCAATTTCTCCATCTCCAACTGATACATTAAGCTGGACAAGTCATGCTGTGCCTCGTAAAAGGTATCTCTTTGGAGAGCTGCGCTATATCGGCCTTAAGCCACAATTGTGAACAGCTCTTTATCTTTAATAATTCTACTAAGCGTTGATTTTAACTTCAATGTGCATACAGGTGTGTCTATGTTTACGACTTCAAAAAGTAAATCGTTTGTCAGGTATGACTTTTCAAGACTCTTGTTATAGTATTGTCTAAGGTTATGCCTATTTTTTCGCACTCTTCGATTCTTCTAAGGACCAGAAATATGATCTGATCATTTTCAAGAGTTAAAAATTTGGTAACTAACTGGAGTTCACATAAACCCACCTCACACAAATCACGCTCCAATTCAATGGGTCCATGGAGTTCTGTCACGAAGTTGGCGAGGGTGTTGTTAGGATGTACAGAGAGAGAAGAAGAGGACGGGAGTGTGACATAGAAGTGGCTAGGCGCCATGTTGCATACTATTTAAGCTTCATTATTGCAGCAGCTTTTATATAGGTGTTGAAGCTTTCTGGGTAACCCAGCCATTTCACCAGGTACATTTTTCTCTTTCCTGAACCTTTGCTGCCTAAAATGTTTTAAATTTTAAACACACTTTTTCCTAAATTAAATGTCACTTTCTGCAACTCCTCGCAGTAAAGCCTTCAGCGATCTCTTTCCCATCCAAATCTTCAACGTAATACATCATTATCTTGCCTATAGGTCTCATAGCACTAACTTTAAAAATCTCACTTGTCCATCCTTGCTCAAATCCCTTCGCAAATTTATTTCCCGAACGTGATAGCCTTACATAATTATTGATTTTGAAATGTGTAGAGTGTGGTGGCGGTGCACCATCTCTTCTCACCTCTGAACGCGTACCTCTTTCTAAAAATTCGTAAGGTGTTGTGCCAATCGTACGGTGGTGTGAACGGTTGTATGACGACGCCAATGATCCGAGAACGTTTATATATCTGTATGTGTTTTTATGTGTAAAATAGCCGTGCATGCGTTCCTTTATGGTACGTTGAACTCTTTCAACTAAAGAGGCCTTATGTATAGAACTGCTAGTGTAGTAACTGATATTAAACTCTGTCAACATGTTCTGAAAAGCGCGACCTATAAATTCTTTCCCCATATCCGTACAAAAATAGCATGGCACCCTATCTTCTTTTAACATCCATGTTTTGGTCGCTTTAGTAACTGTTTCAGGCGATTTATTTTTCAGTGGAATTAGCCACAGATATCTAGAGAAAACATCTATCATGAATAGGATGTAGCGGTATCCGTCATTGTACACTGAATATCTTTGCATGTCTGTTAAATTCGCTTGCCAAATAGAGTCAGTCCAAGCCGCTGTTGTCTTGGCCGTTTTAAACCTTTTTCTCACCGGTTTATGAAGTGTATAAGCATCCTTCTCCCGCTTAAACCTCTCAACATCTTTTTTCCCTACTCCGTAAACACCTCTGTACAGTCTATCAGCGTCGCCATAGGAGGCGGGGGTTAGAAATGTCATAATAACATTTACTTAATATGTTAGCCATTTGCGTATTTTAGAGACACGTGGATAAGGTTAGCCGTTTGTTTTCTTCTTTCTCCTCTTCAGAGACGCTACTGTTGGGGGCGATGGCGTACTCAGTTGTGACACATGTGAGACTTGATCCAAGTCTTTTAACCTATTCAGATTACCTATCAATGTTTTGGGGACATTTATTTGTTGTAGTCTTACTTTAATATGCTTGCATCCTGTTGGTGAGGGCCTGTCTCACCTTCTCACCAGATCATGAACAATGTCAACAATGTTGGATCCTTGTACCCTTGTTCCTTCAACAATGACCTCGCCTGTATCGGCCCACTGTATGATGGGGTCCTCACTCAATAGATTATAAAGACTTAAGCCTTTATTCCTCACTGTAGTTGGGAGACTGCTTTTAAATACATGTTCGATGTGCTGTGTTCCGTTATTCTTTGGTTGGTCATCTTTAACGTCGGGCCCAGGTCCTGTGTCGCCATGGTCAGCGCTACTCGCGCTGTGCCTAATAACCACGGGGAGCTCTGTCGGATTCTTATAATCTTCGTACTCATGAAGAAATTTCTGCAAAGCCTCTTGGCACAAGGTTCTTTTCTCATCAGGTGACTTTTCACTGTTTAATAGGGCTAGCAACTCACTTTCCATTCTTTTAAGCCTACTTTTACGGGGTTCTAGAGCCGTGTCTGGAATCTTTGAACTTTGCAATGAAGCATATACCTCGTGCGGAATCACAACCACCTTCTTTATTATATTAATCTAGTCAGTAAAGGATCCAAAACTGCAAATAAGATGGGTAGGAATGATCCCTCACTTTGTACAATAATATGCTTTTTCTTCCCGACAGTTTGACTTTTATGAGCGAGCGCTTCTATTATGTTCTTGTAACGACGTAAGCGAGCCTTCTGAGAGGGTTTCATTGGCACATTACATTTTATAACATTAAGACAGATTTCACAGATGCATTTTAAAAACTCGGAGTCGATATTTTTAACAAACATCTGTTGCAGCGCCCGGGGCAATCGTTGATAGATTTTTATTAATTCACGATATTTCTTCAACCTATTTGTCATTCTGGAATATACACCGTTTCAGGTTCGTTTGGGAATATATTCGTTCTTAGAAGCACCCTAAACTTGTTTCGCGGGTGAAGGTCACAAAGCAAATATCCATAACTTTGACTTGTGGCTTCTTTATAAACCTCCAAAAACTCCTTACGCTGATTCGGGAACATTTGATTGGCTAATACCCCAATTTGTGACACATCTCTACGTTGTGCGAATAAGACTAGATATTGTGTATTTAGCGACACATCGCGCATGTATCTATTTTTTAAAAATCGATTCTGATTGATGAAGAATACGCTTATGTTAAGATGGTGGGAGAACACTGTAAATGTCTCGGCAAACTTTTTATCCATTTCCAACATGAGATCGTCAATTACAATAACTCTATGTTCATTACCTTTTAACGAATTAACGTCATATATACTTTGTGGAACAAAATTTCATCTTGGTACACGTTGAACACTGACTGATAGCTCGAATAGCACCATATTACTTTATGCACAATTTTTTAGAACATCTCCCACTTATCTTTAATGATTTTAAGCATAAATACAGTTTTTCCACATCCTGTAGGGCTAGATATAATACATGTGGAGGGGCTTGTGGACCTGAATTTTTCTACAGATTCCATCTCTAACACGTCACACCCCTAAGTGGGTCATTTACAAAATATTACAAATTTTGAGTGCTGCTCCATATATTTTGTTTTTCTTCTTCCACAGAACCGTGAATGACGACGATGTACAACCCCCCATCATCAATATTACAGATGAACCCGACGCCCGTGTAGCTACAGAATCCTTTCCCGCTAACGAACCCTCAACAGCGACACCTGTAGCATGCGACAATTCAAAGCGGAAGCATGGTGAAGAGTTCTCCACGTCATCAATAAAGCTTGCCAGGAATGCGCCGGTTGTTAGACCCCTAGAGCCCCAACCCTCTACGTCTTACGACACAACCCCCACAATAGTACCTTCCAGACTGTGGAGGATAGTATAACATTCGAGTTGATGCGCACCGCTACCCTCACCTCTGCCCTGACTAGAAATCGGTACGTGGTCAGGATTGACCCTGGATCCCTGTATACCAACGGACTGCGACGCGTAGTTCAACGTATTGTGGAGTTTGCCCTTCAGAACCGCGACGAACTTGAAGTCAGGACGAGGTTGTCCTTCAGGTTCGGGTCAGATGACGGGGACGTAGATGATTTTTGGGTAGTAATACCGTTCAGACGTTAGGCGGCTTTAGACCTAGAATATATCTTGGGCCGTATAATGCAGGCCTCTCAAAGTAGTACATCCTTCGATATGAACAACTTCATGGTAGATATTGAGAGAGTATTCCGGGTTGCGGATCATAGTTCCACACCTTATACTCTTAATTTCAATTCTCCGGTTATTTACAGAAAGCATTTAAACGTCGATCGTGGTTGTGGCTTTATAGCAATAGTCTTAGCTCATATGTTCACTAGGCTAAATAAATGGACGCAAAAAGTTTGGCTGCCTACGGTTGTGCAGCGTGCCCGTAAACTGGCTTCAGATTGTAAGCTTGAGTTTGAGTGTAATATGGGTCCTGAAGAACTGAGAAGGCTCAAGTAGGAAATGAATGCACGTATAGTCGTATTTGGAATGGATGATCGTCGTAGGTCTTTGTATGTTTTTAAAAGTAGGTGAGAGATCGTACAAGACCTCTACTTATTTTAGGATTGTCAGGAACATCGTATCTCCCCATCCGTAACATAAGGGCTCTCTACGCCAATTATGATAAAAGTAAAAAATATGGAAGGCATCATGATTTGTGTCAGGGATGTTTCGAGTTTGCTGATGATGTGGTGAAACATTGTAAGGATTGCTACATGGTATGTGAGCAGTGTAAAAACCCAAAATGTGAAAGTCGTGTAGTTGAAACCGAGAAAAGGGAATGTAATGCGTGTAGACGTACATTTTACAATAATAAATGCTTTGAACTCCATGAATCAATTGGCACTTGCAGGAAAATAAGAATTTGTAAGTGCGATATGTTTCACATGATGGAGAATTGGGGGAATTTCAAACATAAATGCGATGAAATTCACTGTTCTACATGTCATGAAAAATAAAGGCGGATGGAGTGAAGCATGTATGTTATATGAAAGATGCTAGGCCTAAAAATAGCCCTTGTATAACCGTGTAGTACTACATAGGAACTTACACGAACGCTGAAACCAAAGCGATTATTCCAAATTACTCGTAAGTCAGACTATCTGTGATGAATGCATGGAAATCGAGTGTGGCGAGTGCCACAAATGTGGAAAACGGACAAACGTTTTTAAAACGACTGCACACGGCAGCCCTGTGAAACTCTTTGTATCCTATATTGTCAAATTACGGACAAGTTCAAAAAAATGACTGTGTATAGTCTTGCCCATAACGGGGCGAAATTTAACACCCAGTTCCTTTATACGGAGTTGCTTGAACACGAGTCGTCTGCGATATTTACAGGTGATCCCTTGAAAAGAGGGAACAAACTAATACAGATGCAGATAAGAGGTAATGTACAGTTTAAAGACACCCCGCTGCCCAAGGTCATGGGCGTAGCCGCTAAAGTTTCAAAAGGGTATTTCCCTTACACATTCCTCACTAGCGAAACTTTAAATTATGTAGGACTACCTCCACCCAAACATTACTTTAACTACACCAGCATGAGTGATAGTGAAGGCCATTTATATCGAGTATAGGCGACCGCACACCTTGAACGGTGAAGTAATGCTTGGACGATTTACCGTGTAGTGCAAAGCAATAATGTTGTGAATGTAGACTCGATCACGTGTGAGTTTAGTGTTTTGCGCCGTAGAACATAAAGTATTTTGATGTATATTTATTTTCAATATATTTAATTATTTAACATAATTGTGTATATATATATATAATATATATATATATATATATATATATATATATATATTTCCTGTACTAATATGCTGCTGATTATACTCCTTCGTTTTGTATATTATTTTTTGCTTTATTATTTTCAATATATTTAATTATTTAATATAACTGTGTATTAGGGTGGCCCTTATATGACCTCAAAAACAGAAAGTGACGGAAATTTCGCGCTCACCCCCTAGATAGATGCTATTGGAGTTTGTGGTTAATGAGGTTGTGGCTAATATTTAGAGGTCGCCCTCATTGTCTATATTTTGATACTATTGGCCCTAGGGCATGCAGGTCCCCCCTACTCAAAAGTAGGTATTAGCCGCTCAAAGGTGGGGGTATCGTGGTTGCCAGCCACTCATTGTTACCTGCCTTTGTTCAAAAGTGTCGCTTTCTTGCAGTCCGGGAACTTTTTTCGGTAGTCTGCGACGATTTGAAGGAGGAATTGGAGCTGCTCCTCATCGCTGGTCAGCTTCTTGTTAAAGTCTTGAATAAGGGCAACTCCTCTCTCTGCTCTGTCGTTGACCACACCCAGGGACCGGACCAGATTTGCGGCAGCTTGGAAGCTTTGGGACTGGGGCCATTCGCGGGGGTCTTGGCGGAGGAAATCATCCGGAAGGGCCAACCTCGTGAAAAGAGCCTTGGAGTTTGCGGACACCAGTTGCTCAAGACCCTTTCCATCGTCATCCAAGAAGATCCTTGCATCCAGCTTCGGTCTTTTGGGAGGATCTTCTTCCTCGCCTTCCATGGCTTCCACCATCAACTGCTTTGTTTCCCACGACACCCTTTCATCGAAGAGAGACAAACCGACCAGTTCCTCGGAAAGATACCACAGATGGTGTGAGAGCTTCTTGGCGGTCGCCTTGCTGATGGCCTCGTGTGGGTACTTCAACAAGGACTTCATGAGGAGGAAGTCGTTGAAAAGAGCCTGGTGAGGAAGTGGAGCCGTTGTCCAGGCTTTCACGTACACGATGACAGCGAACAAGGCGAGCTCTTTGATGTCCTTCTCCTCCACTGCGGTCAACTTGAACTGGTCCCGAAAACGTCAGATCTTGATAGCGTAGAGTACCTTGGCCATCCAGCGAGCTCGGTGCATTGCTCCAGGAACACTGAAGTGAATGCCTCGCTGTGGGGTCCCCCAAAGGAAGACGATGCAGAGTTCCACGAGTTCCCTGTAATCTTCCCTAGTATGCTCCGTCTGGGACTGGAAGAACTGAAGGAATTCTTCCTTGACCGGGGCAACTGCAGCCTCCACAACAGGATCAGTGATCGCGGGCTTGAAATCCTTCTGGTTGATGAAAGACCACTTCTCCCAAAACTGATTGAAGAGCTGGATATCCGGTCCTGTTGATGGAACTCGCAGTGCGGCCTCAAAAGCCGCTCCGATCACCAGTTCCAAGATGTGGTGACGACAAGCAAGGTAGAGAAGATCTCTTCCCAGCTTCTGTTCAATCAGGCAGCAAGCTCCGGAGTGATGTCCTGTGTTGGATGCTGTTGTATCAAAACAGAGTTTGAACCCAGTCACTGATACTCCACTCCTGCAGGCAAGCAACAACAGCTGACGCTTGAGCCTCCCCGGTTCCTGTGTGAAGCTTTGGGACCCCAAGGAGCTTCTCAACTCCTTTACACGAAACAATGATTGGAAGACGCTCTACGTGCTCCCTGCTCGTCAAGTCCTCCATCAACTTCCCGTCCCAGTGGACGATGAGGGGACCTTCACCCGGAATTCTTCCTTCATCTTTTGTGCCGTCTCCGATCGGTGCCAAGCCCGGAGTCGCTGAATGGAGTTGCGGTTTATGTTCAGCTCTTCCGCATTCCGTCCGAGACTGCTAGCAGCTTCCATCAGTATGTAGGCGGCTCTCCTGGAGGAGATCTGTGTCCTGTCAAGTGCGGCTGCCAGTTCGGCTGTCATGATGTTGGTCCTCCCACTACTTCGCTTCGGAGGGCACGCTCCTCCGCGGGCAGCTGAGTCTTCCCCTGTCTCCTCTTCGGATGCGTAGGAATGAGACGACTCGAAAACTGCTCGGCTGGTAGATGCTTCGCACTCCTCAGCGGCTTTCCTCTTCCGGAGCTCCTCCTGAACATTCCTCTTCGCCGCTGCTTCATTCCTTCTCGTTTGCTCCAAGTCCAGTCCAGCGATGTATCTTGTCCTGTCCTTCTGCTTCTGCATCTGGAGGAAGGCCTTGTCTTCAGGGTTCTTGATCATCTTCATGGCATCCGCGTGCGCAATGTCGAACAAATCGTTCAACTTCTCCTTAAAATCTTCTTTTTTCTTGTGCGCATCGCCGGTCCTGGTCTTGTGTTTTTTCAGCCCTTACCACTCGTCGAAGGTCCGTTCGAGTTTGGCAATGCAGCGCTGTTCAGTCCTAGTGGGAATGCTTGCCAAATGCCAGAATTCCATTACGGCCCTGACGGTGTTGCGGCTTGCGTCACGGACAGGCTGCTTCTTCTCCTCGTGAAGGAAGAGGAAATGGCCAAAGGCCTGACCAATGGAAGGAAGCTTCCTTCCCCTGATTTCTTCCACAAAATAAACACCAAGATAACGCTTCTGTCGCGTATCCATCATGTATCAATCCTGCAAATGAGAACAAGAGTATGAATAATTAGTATGAGTAATAGTATGAGTAATTGAATATACCGAAAACCTAATAGAAGGAAAACTTTGACGTGCCAGGGCGACCTCTAAATATTTCTCGAAAACCGTCATACTTCGCACAGTGCAGTTAGACGAGTAACGGAACAAATTGAGTGTGTGAGAGGATACAAAATCGACACTTCAGTTTTAAGGGCCACCCTACTGTATATACAGGGTGGCCCAAAAAAAATGGCACCAATTTTCAGAAGTGATATCTCAATAACCATTGCAGCTAGGGACTTAAAAAAACAACCAAATGAAAGATGATTCTTTTCTCTTTAAATACTTATTCAATGGCTTGATGGTTATAAGCCCATATAATGCCAAACATTGGCTTCCAAAAATAATATACAAAAAAAGTTGCGCATTTATATTTATTCCTTGATCCTAATTTTAAATGAAATTTTTCTACTCCAGACCACTCAAGATGGGATTGAGAGAATCTGATAAGAACATTATACAAGCACTACGTGAAGAAAAAGGATATTCATTAAACAGAATCCTTTACGAATTTCCAAATAGAAATTGGAAAAAAAGAACTGTGGCACATTTTTTACAAAAACTTAAAGAAAACATTTAAGAGGGTGAAGGTTACTGCTTTTTCGGAGCCTGTGAAAGAAAGACGTTTCCATCGATGTAAAAATCTATTGCGAAGATTTCGGTCAAATGAGTCTGAAAAAAATTTGGTTTTCTGATGAGAAACGATTTACGGTCGAAACACCACGAAATACCCAAAATGATCGGGTTCGTGCAGCAGTGGCGACAAAAACTCATGTTGACCCAAAACGACTTTTGCGTGAAAAAAAACACTTTTCAGAATCGATAATGGTTTCCTTTGCAGCGTCATCTGAGAACAAAACATCCATCATTTTTATTCAGCGATGCGTTAAAATTAACTCAATTTACTACTGTAATGACATTTTGTCTCCAATGTTGTTAGAGATCAAGGAGACGAGCACTGATTTTGTGTTCATGCAAGATGGAGCCCCATCTCATACAGCCAAGGAAACAATAACATTTCTCAATAATAATTGTCCTGGTTTTATCGAACCAAATAATTGGCCACCATGCAGCCGAGATCTAAACCCCATTGACTACTTTGTGTGGTCTGCCTTAGAGAGAGAAGTCTACCATGGTCAGAAAATCCGTGATGTGAACCATCTTCGTGAACGAATTCAGGCTGCATGGGAAAATCTCTCACAAGTGACGATCTCAAAGGCAATTTCAAAATGGAGGGCGAGATTACAGGCTGTGGTTGACCATAATGGAGGGCAGATTGAGCCATTTATTGAAAATTAGGTTTAACTTAAAACCACAGAACTTCGTTTAAAGACCGTAAATTAGATAATTAATTAGAAAAAAATAAAAGGAATAAATATAAATGCGCAACTTTTTTTTGTATATTTTTCTTATAAGCCAATTTTTGGCATTACATGGGTTTATAACCATCAAGCTATTGAATAAGTATTTAAAGAGAAAAGAATTATCTTTCATTTGGTTGTTTTTTAAAATCCCTAACTGCAATGGTTATTGAGATATCACTTCTGAAAATTGGTGCCATTTTTTTTGGGCCACCCTGTATATATATATATATATTTTTTTTTTTCCTCTACTAATATATTGATGGTTATACTACATCGTTTTGTATATTTTTGATTATATATATATATATATATACACACATTCCTCGTTCGTATTTCTTATGCTATTATTATTTTTTATTTTTTGATCATATATTTTCCATCGTTTGATTGTATATTTTCTATTTTGTTTATATATTCATCGTTCGTATTTCTTATGCTATTATTATTATTTTTGATTATATATATTCCATTGTATATTTATTTTCTATATATTTCGTGAAATTTAATCCATTAATTCGTCTAAATAAACAGAATGATGTAATGGTGTTTTATTTAATTCTTTGGTTGACAACATTTAATTACATCAAATGGCTGCCTTCTAAAACGGCTGACGGATTTCTAAGCCAACTGTCAAAAATATCTGGATAGCGCAATCTGGCAACCCAACCCTAATATTGTACACCTGAACAAGCCATTTACGCCTTCTAAGTTAACTGGCTGGTTAAGCCAGAATATATGCTTTAATTAAATAAATAAACGCAATCTGGCAACTCAGCCCTAATAATGTACACCTGAACAAGCCATTTACGCCTTCTAAGTCAACTGGCTGGTTAATCCAACTGGCGGATTAAGCCAGAATATATGCTTTAATTAAATAAATAGCGCAATCTGGCAGCTCAGCCAGATAAGCCAACTGGCTGATTAAGACCATATTAAGACAACGGCCGCCCGGCTGAACTCTTAATATGCACTTGGCTCCAGCCAGGCGAACACATCTCTTCCTTCCTCTCCTCCTCTCTTTCTCTTGGGGGATAACTCCGCCTCCAAGTTGCATAACCCCTTGTTGCTCTTGCAACATTCCCCCTCCACCTTTGTTGCATAAAATCTTACAACATTTCCCTCCCCCTTGTTGCATAATATTATGCAACATTTCCTTTCCAAATTGATCAACGTTTGCAATTGCATTGCACTCTCTCCTTTTGCGTCCATAATACTAATCACATTTGCCATATGACACCAATCAACGATTTTATTCAGATTTTCCTGGATTTCACCTCTCTCTTCATCATTTATCACCCTACCACCGAACTTCGTGTAATCCGCAAACTTTGAAACTGTACTGACTAGGCCGACATCTAAATCGTTAATATATATAAGAAAAAGCAATGGGCCCAATACAGAACCCTGAGGAACGCCGCTCAGTAAGTTACCCTAAGAAGACTCCGCTCCATCAACGACCACCCTCTGATTCTTACCTCGCAACCACTCTTTTATCCAATTTATCATTACAACTCTGATCCCATGAGCCTAGTTTTTTCAATGAGTCTTTTGTGTAGTACAGTGTCAAAGCTTTTTGAAAATCTAAATACACTACATCTACCGCCCGATGGCTATCTTAAACTTCAACCACGCTTTGAAAAAATTCTAAAAGATTAGTTAAGCAAGATTTGTTTCGCCTAAAACCGTGCTGCATTTTCTATTCAAGTTATGCAATTCTAATTGTTCGACTATACGATTCCTCTTTATCGATTCCAGTAGCATGCCTACAACAGACGTTAAACTGATTGGCTTATAATTTCCCGCCGCACCTTTATTGCCTTTCTCAAAAATAGGCGTTACATTTGCTAACTTGAAATCATCTGGTACGCACCCCTCAGAAATAGACGCATTAAAAATCTTTGTTAACGGCACAACAATGCCTTCTTTTAATTCTTTTAGTTGTATGGGATACAGTAAACTCTCGTCCAACACGTGTTTGTCCAGCGCGAATTTGCTTATACGCGGAAAATATATGGGAACAATTATTTGCCGAAAGCGGAAAATTTTATTATACACGGTCCGCCAAACACGCTCTAATACAGTAGTACTGTGCGCTGGCCAATGCGCGCTCTATTGTTTTCTCCTACACTTTCCAACACTTCTGCATCTCCCTCCCTCTCGCGTCACCCCTCGCATTACCCTTTGTCTCAGTCCCGCTAACGCGTTAAGCTCAGTGAAGTTGCGTTGGATTGTTTTTGTCGTATTTTGCCGTTGTTTTGCTATTACCGTTAGACAGCAGTATGGCACCAAAACGTAAAGCATCTACAAGTGATAGTGAAGAGAAGAAAGGTCGTAAGCTGAAAAAATAAAGATTCTAGATAAGTTGCGTGGTGGTATGAGCATAACATCACTTGGCCGCAGGTATCACGTGAATGAGTCTACCATACGCACCATCTGAAAGAGTGAAGAAAAGATACGTGTTATTTTCATTTAATATATTTCTTTATCATATGTAAATATCATTATGTTTATGATTTTATTATGTTCTTATTTCATTTTCAATATAGGTAGGGAAATTCATATATGTGTGAATAAAAAATCTACGTATCTAAGTATTAATGGGAGAGGGTTTACTCTATATGAAATCCGGCCCCGGTGATTTAAGCTTTTTCATTTTGCAAATATAGTGCAGTAACTCCCTTTCACTCACCACGATATTATCTATGACCGTAGTGATATTCGTTACATCTTCTATTGTAAAAACTGACGTAAAAAATTCGTTTAGCAGAGTAGCCATTTGCTTGTTTTCAGAAACTAGCTCTCCGTCAGAATTTTTCAACGGCCCCAAGACGCTCTTTACTGGGTTTCTATTACTGACGTATTGAAAGAATCGCTTGGGGTTTTCTTTGCCGTCGCGAGCTATGAAAATTTCAAAATCGCGCTTGGACTTTTTTGTTACGATTTTCGCTTCACGCCTTAGAGATATGTAGTTGTTTCGTAACCACAAATTGTCTTTATCGCACTTATGTAGCCTATAAACCCTATCTCTACTCTTTATAATATCCCCTACTATAAAAGTAAACCACAAGGGCTTGTTTACTTTCACACGCTTAATTTTGTACGGTACACATTCTTCATTTATAGTTCTAAGTACTATTTCAAACGATTCCCACATTATTTTTGCGTTGGAGGTCTCCATTACGTTTTCCCAACTGATGTGTGACAATTCATTTCTAAATTTACAAAAATCTGCGTGCTGGAAGTTAGGAATTTTAGTCGAGTTAGCTGGTTTCGAGTGACTTACCGAGAGGACAAACTCTACCATATTGTGATCGCTATTGCTTAACGGTTCTATTACTTGAAGATCAGTGATAAGCCTATCATCCGTAGTTATTACCAAATCTAAAATACTGTCCAAACTCGTAGGTTTCCCAACCTTTTGAATAAGAAAGCTATCCTTGAGAAAATTAACTAAACGATTACCTTCCGCGTCTCCCTGCACTGTATCGTAATTCACGTTAGCGTAAAGTCCAACATAAACTACAAAAAAAAAGATTACTTGGATATTAAAACATGTATACTGAATAACTGAGTAGGCAGAATCTGCACCATGATGCCCAGTCTTTTAAAATTTGGAAACTGATGCAAATTTCTGTGCCTATACTTCTCATGAAGTTTTGTGTCAGTGCAAATAAATCAGACTTCTGACAGTGATGCTGTAAATGTGGAAACCTTCAAAATTCGCATGCTCTTAGACTTAGATTTGGCTAAAATAAAAAAAATTATGAACTGTACATGTAGCTACCACACTATAATGGGTTGATACCAGTTTCAGAATTTGCCATAAACCTGAAGATCTGGTTGGAAGTCAAAATTGGTTTTTATGATAAAAATAAAATATTACAATACATATTTCATATGTCAATAAACTATAAAGAATTTATGGGTATAATTTTAAGTTTGAAAATAGGTCCTAAATTGGTTACTGAAATTTGAAATAAGACTAAATAAGTAATCATTGTTACTTGTAAGCATTATGAAACTATAAAGTCATCCTTATAGGAAGTCCTAAAAGCATTCATTTTCTAGTTTGAGAATAGTATTTAACAAAGTTTGTTTGCTGCATTAAACCTGCCTTAGTTATTTCATTTAAATTTAGGGTGATAGGAGACCTCAGAGTTTTAAGATTCAATTTATGGTAACAGTAGGCTTAAATAAATATAGTAGGTAACAGGCATGGGGACGAGGCCTAACCTCAGGCCTCGAGGCCGAGGCCAGAGGACATACATTTTTGAAAGGCCTCGAGGCCGAGGCCTTTATAGGGGAGGCATCACGAGGCCTTAAGATTGTTAGGCTGAAGGTATTTGCACCCAGAGGTGTGATATTCGGATGCAAATAACGAATGCTGTATTTGCACCCAGAGGTGTGATATTCGAATGTAAATAACGAATGCGATATTTGCACCTCTGGGTGCAAATACTCACTTCGAAATCTTTTACGAATAAGCTCCTACATGCTTTGGGAAGGCTCAACAATCTAGCCTAGCTTCGGCCTAAAGCTCTTCCAAAGGTAACCTACCGTAGCCTCACACTAGCCTGTATCTCTTCTTTTTTTTTGAAAGCCATAAGGAAAAACAAGATTTTACTCAAAATTAATAAATAAAGACATAGCTCACTTCACTTACCTAATAAAAGGGAATTATTAAGCATTAAGCACGTTCATCTATCACACACGGCCACACCACAACACCAACACGCTGTGTTTCCAATTGCCGGGTCACACAGTCAGACACAGTTGCCAGAACAAGATTTCATGGGCACCATACATTAGCCCAATAACTTTTTATTTCTCATTTCATGCAGTACTTATTTATCATTTTAATATACCCGAGTAGTATGACCGCAAAATGGGAGAGTGCAACTGCATGCAATGTTGATCCCATGAGTGCCAGTGCCAATCCCCTCCCCCCTTGTTGCAAGTTGCAAACCCCCCTCCCCCCAGGGTACAAAAAAAAGGAAAGAAAAGAAAAAGGGGCAAGGGGGAAACACTCCAGCTGCCACAAGCTTGGGGAATCCAACCCAAACAGGAGGCGTGGAGGTTGATCTCCCCAAAAAGGGTTTCCCTTGCTTAAGAAGGTAAGAGAGAGAGAGAGAGAGAGAGAGAGAGAGAGAGAGCATGTTTTCGTCTGGAGGTCCAGACACAATGAGAGCTCAGGGTAGCATCAGCTGGCTTAGAACTCGAAATCCGCTAGTTGGCTTAATCAGCCAGGTGGCATAGAAGGCACTGCCGACTGGCATAGAAACCATTTGACATAGTGTATACATATATATTATTAACTTTTGAGCGAATTAAAGACACCCACCTACTCACAAACAAACACACCACACACACACACACACACACACACACACACACACACCAACTATATATATATATATATATATATATATATATATACACGTTTATAGATCTATTATTAAAATGTATATACACATTATTATTCATTATTAAGAATTATTACATTTAAAATAAAATGGAATAAGTTATTTAATACAGTATATATATATATATATATATATATATATATAATATAATATATATATTATATATTATATATATATATACACATATACATATATATACCTATATATATATATATATATATATATATATATATATATATATACCTCTATATATATATATATATATATTATATATATATATATATATATATGAAAATTATTTCACGAAGGTAACACGTGAAAAATATTTATGATGAATAAAACCACGAAGGAAAGGAAACACAAAATGGTGCTCAAGCGCTTTCGTCTAATGACATCCTCAGGAACACTGAAGTATATAAAAAGGTTAAGCCTATATATAGGTTACAGAAAGAAAAAAAGAAAAAATAAATAACATACATACACACAACACACATATATATATATATATATATACATACATATCTATATATACAAATACATACATACATACATACATACATATATATACAATAAACAGAGAAGTAAAAATAATAAAAAATTAAAAATTAAAACCTTAAAGGATTACCAATGAGGCGTACAGATTGTAAGGAAAAATATCGATTTTTAGCACAAGATCAAATGGATTATAAAAATACAAATTTATACTGGAACTCTGCCGGGTTTTAGCACAATGCTGCCTATGGTCAGGTTTCGATATAAAAAAAAAAAAAAAAAAAAAAATAACATGCAAATTAAAAGTTAATCGATTTTTAGCACAAGATCAAATGGATTATAAAAATACAAATTTATACTAGAACTCTGTCCGGGTTTTAACATATTGCTGCCTATGGTCAGGTTTCGATATATATAAAAAAATAAAATGCAAATTAAAAGTTAATAAAGTAGAAGACAAGTTTACCAAAGATTTAATGTTTTACACTTCTTATCTAAATCTGCTTGAAAGGAATTCAACATAACAGGATCGAGTTGAAAAAGACCTTTGCTTATGTTGAAGTTATTTGAAAGTTGGATAATGGCAGACTCAAGAATATTTCTATTAACAATGTTGCTTGAATGGAATAAAACTGAAGCATTATTCCAATCAATACAGTGGGCTAACTCTGACAAATGGACAAAAAGGGCACTGGACAACTGTCCTGTTCTAACGGAATATTGATGCTGTTTTATACGTGTGTGCAAATCCTTTCCCGTCTGACCTATGTAAAAGGAATCACATTGTTTACAACCAATTTTATAGATAATGCCTGAATTATTGGTAGGGCTATTTTTTACTATGATATTTTTCACAATATTGTTATATGAAAATACTACATTAATATCCAAAAGTTTAAGTACATCAGCAATGCCTAAAAAGCCCGGGAAAAATGGAAGTACTAAAATATTTTTTGACAAAGTACGAGTGTTAATATTGACACGATAGAAAGTTCGTTTTGCCTTGTTGAGACAAGATTCCATAAACGCAGATGGATAACACAAATCACTTCCAATACCGTTGATTTTTTCCAATTCGGCATCGATGTATTCCGGACTGGCGATCCTAAGAGCGCGGAGAAACATTGATGAAAATATGGCCTTCTTAATGGGGGTATCATGTCCCGAGTAAAAGTGTACGTAGGACAAATTGTTTGTCGTTTTCCGATAGATACTAAACTTAAAACCTGGGCTTTCCCTATGTACACGCACATCCAAAAATGGGATTGAATTGTCTTGCTCAACTTCTAAAGTAAACTTAATGGAGGGGACTTGATCATTTAACTGAAGGAGGAAGCTATCCAGGTCACGATTCATGGGCCAGATACACAAAATATCGTCGACGTACCGCAACCAAGGGATGCCAACCCCCAGGATTCTCGGAATATAGGTAATTTCGAAAAACTCCATATAAATATTGGAGAGGAGGGGCGATAAGGGGTTGCCCATAGCCATCCCAAAAACTTGTTGATAATACTCGTTATTGAAAGTAAATTTACAGTCTTTGATGCAAAGCTTAATGAGTTCCAAAACAATGTGTGAAGGTAGTGGCAGGTCATACTTATGTAATTCTTGGGAGAGAAAGTCAAGCATATCGTCAATCGGCACTTTTGTAAACAATGAACAAACATCAAAACTAATCAATTTATCGTTAGTTTCAGTACGTACATTATTCAATTTTTCCGTAAGATCCATGGAATTTTTTACATGTGAATCAGAGATAGTTCCGAGAATGGGGGACAAGACTTTGACAAGCCCTACCAATAATTCAGGCATTATCTATAAAATTGGTTGTAAACAATGTGATTCCTTTTACATAGGTCAGACGGGAAAGGATTTGCACACACGTATAAAACAGCATCAATATTCCGTTAGAACAGGACAGTTGTCCAGTGCCCTTTTTGTCCATTTGTCAGAGTTAGCCCACTGTATTGATTGGAATAATGCTTCAGTTTTATTCCATTCAAGCAACATTGTTAATAGAAATATTCTTGAGTCTGCCATTATCCAACTTTCAAATAACTTCAACATAAGCAAAGGTCTTTTTCAACTCGATCCTGTTATGTTGAATTCCTTTCAAGCAGATTTAGATAAGAAGTGTAAAACATTAAATCTTTGGTAAACTTGTCTTCTACTTTATTAACTTTTAATTTGCATTTTATTTTTTTATATATATCGAAACCTGACCATAGGCAGCAATATGTTAAAACCCGGACAGAGTTCTAGTATAAATTTGTATTTTTATAATCCATTTGATCTTGTGCTAAAAATCGATTAACTTTTAATTTGCATGTTATTTTTTTTTTTTTTTTTTTTTTTTATATCGAAACCTGACCATAGGCAGCATTGTGCTAAAACCCGGCAGAGTTCCAGTATAAATTTGTATTTTTATAATCCATTTGATCTTGTGCTAAAAATCGATATTTTTCCTTACAATCTGTACGCCTCATTGGTAATCCTTTAAGGTTTTAATTTTTAATTTTTTATTATTTTTACTTCTCTGTTTATTGTATATATATGTATGTATGTATGTATGTATGTATGTATTTGTATATATAGATATGTATGTATATATATATATATATATATATATATGTGTGTTTGTGTGTATGTATGTTATTTATTTTTTCTTTTTTTCTTTCTGTAACCTATATATAGGCTTAACCTTTTTATATACTTCAGTGTTCCTGAGGATGTCATTAGACGAAAGCGCTTGAGCACCATTTTGTGTTTCCTTTCCTTCGTGGTTTTATTCATCATATATATATATATATATATATCCAAAGCAGTCCATTTAATAATATATTTTACTCGACGAAGTAAATCGAAGTTAAAATGAAAACATTTCCCTCCATTATCAACGATTTTATTCAATCTCAGAATAGATGATTGTATAGGAGATTAATTAGCATTATGATGAGCTTGGTGTTGAATATTTTCTCCAATCGTCACCCTGTAAATTCAAATATTAAATGCTCATACGAATATATATATATATATATATATATATATATATATATATATATATATATATATATATATATATCCCTTAAGGTACATATCTATAAATTACTCGCTTTTCAGATTTTTAAAAATACATATTTCTATTTTTTTTCAGGATAACTATTTGAAAATTCTGCTTTATCTGTCACCCTACCAGGCAGGTGGACGTTTTGCTCCATTAACCAGTGTTGGGCTGCGTCAAATTCCGACGTTAAAGACTTTCAAACTACTTTTTCTGAATTTACCTTCACAGGTGTTTTGGCTGTAATCTGCCGTGCCCATTCGATAATCCTTCGCAGAACCTATAGAACCGTAAAGGGGTGCTCTGAAACTACAAATTTCATTTTTCCAAACAGTATTTCTCCACAGCTATTTAAAATAATAATAATAATAATAACCTCTCTCTCTCTCTCTCTCTCTCTCTCTCTCTCTCTCTCTCTCTCTCTCTCTCTCTCTCTCTCTCTCTCTCTCTCGACGGACCCCGTCATGCACAGCATCAACTATCGTAGAAATTTCTAAGGATCATATACCAAATTGAATACAGTCGTTCTCTATTTGAGTAGATGACGTAATTGGAATGTGTATATATATATATATATATATATATATATATATATATATATAGAAAAATTATTTCACGAAAGTGACACGTGAAAGCGCTTGAGCACCCCTTTGTGTTTCTTTTCCCTTCGTGGTTTTATTCATCATATATATTATATATATATATATATATATATATATATATATATATATGTTAATGATCCTCGCTTTCGAAAGAAACATCCACCACAAATTTTACTATTTTTTATATGTACAAGGGTTTGTTTTTATTAATGGGAATATATATATATATATATATATATATATACTAATGAGGTTTATTAATGAGACTGTTTGTGCAGTTTCAAATGGGAATTCATTTGAGATCTGGGATCACTTTAACATATTGCTTCCCAGTGTATATCACTTTAACATATTGCTTCCCAGTGTTAATCACTTTAACATATTGCTTCCCAATATTTAGGATAAGGAGTACGATAAAAAATGTTCGCTTTAATAAAGTAAAGGCATAAAAAGTAAATCATAACATGTTAAAATATTAGATTGAAAGTCAATTTATTAGAATTGTTGCGCTCTATGGTCACGCTATATGGTCACACTTAACCTAACCAATCATCAAAGGCGTGCAGTTGACCTAACATGGCATTCAGTTAACCTACATTAAATATATAAAGAATGCCCGGTTAGGGCATTTATAGCTTTGTTTACGGTCGGTAGGTTATCTTCTAGATCAGGGGTTTCCAAATTGTGTTCCGCGGAACACTTCTCACGGTATACAAGTGTTCCGCGGAACACCAATTTGGGAACCCCTGTTCTAGATCAATGGTCTCCAAAGTGGAGTGCGCCTGCCGATCTTGGGGGTGCGCGAAGAAAATTTGATGATTCTGATTTATCATTGTTTTTTTGTAGAAAGTTTTTGAATTTCAAGATGACCGAGAAAGAACATATTCGCTAACACAGTCATTCCTAGGAATTTGCGAGATAGTATCCGCGATATCGCTTACTTGCGATTAAAATTTAGCAAACTAAATATCACAATTCGAGATCGCCGCATTATTTTGTAAAATAACAGTTGACTGACATCAGGGAAGATACAAGTTTACGAACCGAATTTCAACAGAAAACTGTGCACAATTGGTGGATTGGATTAAAAAATGAATACCCAGATTTAGTAAGCGTAGCGAACGATGCGCTCCTTCCATTTGGATCTACATATCTGTGTGAGGTGTCTTTTTCTGCTATGATATATATTAAAACCAAGAATCGAAATAAACTGAACTTGGAACTGGACCTCCGAATCGCTGTATCACAGTGTCAAACCACGATTTTCAGAAATTACGAAGCACAGTCAGCCACATTGTTCTCATTAAATTATATTGGTAAGTATACCTTCACCCTATCGTATTTCTGTTGTATACTATTAACTTACTAGTAAATAATGAAAGGATATATATATATATATATATATATATATATATATATGTGTGTGTGTGTGTGTGTGTGTGTGTGTGTGTGTGTGTGTGTGTATAATCTTCATGTTCATTAGGGGTGCGTGTTATTTATTTTTGCTGATTAAAGGGTGCGTGTTCAAAAAAGTTTGGAGACCACTGTCCTAGATTACCAACCACTTCCTAACCAACCAACCTTTCTCTTTTTAACATATTACATATTGCTTCCCAGTGTTAATCACTTTAACATATTGCTTCCCAGGAGGGATCACTTTAACATATTGCTTCCAGAATGCTTTGGGAAGCAATATGTTAAAGTGATCCGAGATCTGTAAATTCTCCATTAAATTTCATGTTTTTTAAACTTTTCTTAATAGCTTCAAAGATATTTGTTCCCATGGCCTTGTTGAATCACAATAATAACAACACGCCGATATTAATAATAAATACATTTGTTTTACAATGACGAACAATTCTCGACTATTTATTTAATTTGAACCCTTTACAGGGCTTTTATTAAAATAAACACTAACTTTATTAGAAGAAACATTCCCCGACTATATATATTCTACTAGCAATTGTAGTGATTTGGCAACTAATCTTTTCGAAACGTTGGTGTTTCAATTAAGATTTCTTACTACCACGATGTTATTAATGGGTCCAAATTTCCTACACAAATATTGAATTGAATAACCTTTATTAATAATAAATACATTCGTTTTACAATGACGAATAATTCTCGACTATTTATTTTATTTAATTTGATCCCTTTAGAATATTACAATGCGGTCGTTCGGTCGCTAATAATTAAAACTTAATCCCCCATACCTGCCTTACGGCTTAGCTTTCGCAGATGCCTGATATTTGCCTTTCCGCTCATAAAAGATTTTTCCTTAAAAGCTACAACTAAGGTTTACAATTTCGTTAATGACTTGTCAACCCACTTTGCTTGTTTGTTTTGAGCTTATAGCGAACCGCGGATAATCTTCAAAAGGTCATTATGAGCCCCATATGGCTATTCGCAGACACCTGCCTTTTACCTTTCCATTCATTAATGATTTAACTTAAAGGGTCAGCTACGGCTTACAATTTCGTTAATGACCTGTAAATTCACTTTCCGTGTTTGTTTGTTTTGAGCTTATAGCGTACCGCGATTAATCTTCAAAAGGTTATTATGAACTCCACACATCCCTAAGCTCACATATGAACGGAAAATATCCTCTCTTCCATATATATATATATATATATATATATATATATATAATAATATATATATATATATATATATATATATATATATATATATATATATATATTTTAAATAGGTCGAAAACAATGCATGATCTAATATGGATTTTGCGCTAAATAACTTTTTTTTTTGCCATTTTATTCTCCATCATGTTTTCCGATTTATCGCAGTACCAGACTTATCTCATTTAAATTAAATGAGTGCACACACACACACACATATATATATATATTATATATATATATATATATACGAGGTTCTGCGGCAAAGAAAAAACTCCTTTATGTTTATTTCTGCAGACACATGATATTTCCCTTAAAAGGGACAGGTACGCAAGAACTGATTGAATACCTGCCCGGGAATTTTTGACTCCCTAATTCTGAAGAGGTGAAGCGTCTCGCCAGAAAAAAAATTTGAGGATTGAGCATAGATGTATAACCGCTAATCATTCACAGATGTTGTACCCCGTATCGTTTCGCTCTGAAACCTCCAAATTTTATTTTCTATTTCGCCAACGTTGATTAAAATAATAATAATAATAATAATAATAATAATAACAATAATAATAATAATAAATACATTCATTACTTCTCTCTCTCTTTCTCTCTCTCTCTTAAAAACATTGAATTTACGTTTTAAATTATTTTAAATACATGCTAAATAATGTTAAAATTTATGTTGACGACAAATCTAATCATATATATATATATATAATATATATATATATATATAATCTAAATAATGTTCATTCTTATGTTGAAACTTAAACACTTAAATAAGTTTTTAATTACAAAATACGGGCTTCATTATCCAATTAAGTCTGAAAAAATGTGTGGAACGAATAAGCCAAATTTGATAAAGACACGCTTCTAGAAATCGTGACAGTATCCAATCAGAATTTCACGATACAAAGCGTGGGGCCGTTACTTTGGCTCTACGCCACCTGATTAGCACAAACATAAGACAGCCGCGCCCAGATACATTGACAGCCAATCAAGAATCCTACGAACCGTCTTCCGAGGAAGGCCGCAATTGGGAATCATGCATATAAAAAGGAAGTATTTTCAGCTCGGCTGATATTTTGCCCGTGAATAAACATGCAATTCTACGCATCATAAGTGAGTCACAACTCTACAGTTTTCCAGACTTATATGAAGGAGACACTGACACGGTGCCAACACTCGAACTTTTTAACGCTACCGACCGGAACGAATTATTTTCAACACAGACTGTAGAAGATGTTTGCGACGTCGAACAGTTTGATCCAGCGGAAGGAAATAATTGAAATGTGAGTACAAATAATTAATAATCACTTAATAATTTAAAAAACTAATTTGTGATTTAAACTGACTGCCGCTCTCGATATATATGCATCGTATCATTCAATGATCAATCAAGAATCCTCGCAAGTGCTAATTATTTTTATAAAAATCCATAATAAGCTCATTTTGAAATGTAAAGTTATTCATCATTTTCTCTTAAAGGGGGCACAAATCATGAACTATCCTGGTGGGATCGAAAGGTATTTGAGGCTTCACCTTGTCCTTGTAACTCCTTGGAACTCCTTGTAACGCTCTCATCCTATATATATGTTTATGGAAGTTATATATGTTAATGACTGGTTAGGGTAGTTGTTTGCTGTTTATTATTTGAACCGGTTACCCTATTCGACAGTTTCTCTTATTGTAACTCCTTGTAACTCCTTGTAACTCTCTTTATATATATATATATATATATATATTATATATATATATAATATATATATATATATAATAAAAGGCATATATATATATATATATCTATATATATGTTTATGGAAGTATATTTTATAGACAAAGAGCGGGAATCATATTAAATGTGATTAATACGGTTCAATATTATAATATTATAATGAAGATTCTTTTGCAAGTGTTAATTAATTTTATAAAAATCCATAATCTTTACTAATTTGTGGAATGTGATTTAAACTGATTACTGTTCTCGGTGTTTATATACATCGTGTCATTTAATGAATAATCAAGAATCCTTGCAAGTGTTAATTAATTTTATAAAAATCCATAATTTACCCATATTTTTACTCGTACCAAGAATGAGCTACTGCAGACTTTAAAGGGAGGGGATTCCAATGGCCCTGGGGTCGAGACCCTGTGATGGCAGGCGATGTGTAGTATGTCCAGCTAGGATAAACGTACTTTCGACTCTTTAAATTAAAGTAATTTTAACTCCATGTAACTCTCTCTCTTCTTATAATTTAAAAAACTAAAAATTTATAGAAAGTTCTAAAGGTACACTTTTAGAAATGCTAGCTGCGTAGTATGCCCAGCCAGTCACCCTTCCATACAATAAAGAAAGGGGATGTTAGACAATTGTCATAAATTAGGCAATTTTATATATAAACTCATTTTGAAGTGTAGTGCTATTCGACCGAGGCTCGGGGCCCAGTGTCGGCAGGCTGTACCTAGCATGCCAAGCTATTCATCCTTCCTCACAATAAATAATGTATCAGAATATATGTGAATAAATAGCCTTACTGCTTATTATATTTATACATTTTCTCTAAAAGATATTCAAATTTCCACTTTTGCGTATATATTCCGAATTTATTTCAACCAACTCGAATGATAAAGCTGCGTGGCCAGACGGTCTCTGCAAATTAAAGTATCTGTTTTTAGAACTACTAAAGCTGTTATTTATGAGTATATATATATATATATATATATATATATATATATATATATATACACCAGGTCATCCCATGAGTAATGTTTTTTACGATAGATTAAGTTTAAACTAGTCCTACTCGGTTTAAGCATAAATTTAATTTTCTGAAGGTTATATCTAAGGGGAGATCTATCGTGTTTCGCTACATACTTTACAGACCTTGACCAGTGAAGACGTGTGTTTTGCTTTATGTGAACCCCTCATAAACATGGCGGTATCAGAAGAGCATATCAGGCATATAATGCTTTACGAGTTCAAAAAAGGGAGTAGTGCTACTGAAGCAACGCGAAACATTCAGGACGTTTATGGCAACGATATTCTGCATGTGAGGAAATGTCAAAGATGGTTTCAAAAGTTTAGGAATGGTGACTGCTGTTTGACAGATGCAGCACGCTCTGGACGCCCTGCTGAGTTTGATGATGACCTGCTGTTAGCCGCACTTGAAGAAGACTGTTCAACAACTGTCGAAGAATTGGTCCAGAAACTCAATTCATCCCCGTCCACCATCCATCGACATTTGCAACAACTCGGGAAAGTGCCTAAGTTAGGAAAATGGGTGCCACATGAATTGTCGGTCGACAATCTGAGGGTGCGGGTAAACATTAGCACAGCTCTTCATTCCCGTGAACCCCAAGATCCGTTTTTACACCGTTTAGTGACTGGTGATGAAAAGTGGATACTGTAACAGAATGTTAAGCGCCGTCGACAGTGGGTTTGTGCCGGAGAACCAGCGACACCACAGCCAAAACCAAATCTTCACCCTCGGAAGGTGTTGCTTAGTGTTTGGTGGGATAAAGGTGGTGTAATACACTTTGAAACCTTACCACACAACCAAACAATCACCACTCAAGTCTACTGTCAACAACTGGATCGATTGAACACTGCACTAAAAGAAAAAGAGACCTTCTTTGGTTAATCGGAAAGGAATCGTGTTCCACCACGACAACGCACGTCCTCATACCGCTCGGATCACTTCTGCAAAAATTGAGGAGCTTGAGTGGGAAAAACTTCCACATCCTCCATATTCTCCACACCTTGCGCCTTCAGGTTATCATCTCTTCTGGAGTCTGCAAAACTATCTTGACGAGAAACAGTATACTTCTTTAGATGACCTGCACACGTCTTTGTACGTTTTTTGCCTCAAAACCGCCTAAATTTTATAAACATGGCATTGAAAAGCTTGTAGGGCGTTGGCAGAGTGTCATTGATTCCGATGGAAAATATATACTAGATTAAAAAGTTTCAGTTCAGTTTTTTTTTGTCCTTCAAATTCCGATCTATAAAACGACATTACTTATGGGATGACCTGATATATGGTCCTATGTGTGTATTTTTAATGAAAAAAATTGGATTTTAATTATTAAAAAACATTAAGAAAAATGTAAAGGACGATGCGGAACTCGTTCGTGCTATAGAATCTTTTCGTTATATCTTTGAAGAAAAGAAAATCGTGGACGAAGATTTGAGGTCGGAGGTCGAAATATTGGATCGCACCCGGTCCAACGAATGCCACGTCATCCGGGAAGTGATGTGAGTTTTTTCTCTTTTGTGTTTCGGTTAAGAAGAAGAAACAATGTATTGTCATCAATTTATTAAATGCTAGAATCATAAGGAATGTTTTATAAAATAGTACAATTTACTTTATACAATTTTACGTAATATGTCTTTAATATTTCTCACACATATAAGAGTGACATTGGCATCAATTTTTTATACATTATATCCAATTTAAATTAGTTACAGAATTAGCATCCATTACATTTCAATTAAGCTACAGAGCACAAGGCTCGTCCTTAAGCGGTACACAAACTAGCATTATTTGTGACATCTTATATTTTACACAATATTATTGCAATTACTCAAGTTACAATTATATATATATATATATATATATGTGTGTACGCGTAAAACATCACACAATACATCGAGTGCGCACAAACGGGAAGCGTTTTACATCTGTCTGCATACCAATTCATCATTCCGCTCAGTGTCACGCAACTCGAATAATTTTTAAAAATTTGTAAATTCTTTCCACATGTGTAAGAGGAACACGAGGCAATACATACCACATACGTTGCTAAAGTATTCCTGGATTCGGTAAGGATTTAAGACAATTTCGCGAATATGCATTTGTTCGAGAAATTTTACAATAATAGCGTCATTCCAAGGATGATCCCCAAGCTAGTTAAAATAGTACATTCGCTCTCTATTTTTAAAGTAGACGGATATCCAATGAATCCCATCACCTCCGCTAAAATCTGTATTTATAATAAGTGCGCCGCAGTCTCTCGTAGTCAGGATCCTCAACGTTTCGTGCTTCGCAAACACGCCGATAAATTAGGAGCGTGTGATTCGGTCACTATTTATTACTTTTTTGAGTGTATTCGCACCCCTTTTAAAGGTCAGTGAATACACCCCTGAATATGTCGATTTCTATTAGCACCTGTGATTCGAGGTATACTAGTACACTAATAGGAGCGTCTAGCAACTTGGCGAATTCCAATCTGACTGAAATGTTTCCACTCTGCTGTGGACTTAAGTGTGTGCTTACACTAGCAGATAAGTCCGGGGTGATATCAAACAGGTAAAAGTTAAATTACTCAATGAATTCCTTTTGTGTTACACCAATCCCTAATTCATCGCATCCACCGGCATTATGTGCAAGATTACTATAAGCTTTCGAGCAAAACGGGAACACGGCTTCTGATGAATAATTTGTTTCCAATGTACCCCCTAACGCTACTCCATTGACGTAAAGAATTATATTTTTAATGCCGAAATTTTCGAGATTAAAGGCATTCTTTATATATATCCCATTCACAGAAACGTGTTCCTGCATTCCAATTAAAAACCTTTTAGGTAGAGATCCCATGGCGATGTTTTCAATCTGCTTCGATGCCATCCCTGTACTCTGTTAATTGGGTATTTTACTGTGGCATGTAGTAAATTGTCAATTTCTATTTGCTTAGGCGAACTTAATTTCACACGGCGTATGGGAAGGTATGTTTCCATAATAAGAATCACAACGGGCTTTGCGCCCTTTTCTTGATCAGCTCCCAGATTTAAACAGATCTCAAGATTCGTGCGAGTGAGCTTTATTTTCATATCGACCCCAGTCACAAACAGCTTCTCCTCGAATGTGAAGTCTGTTTTCAGGCGTCCAAAGCATTCGTATATCTTCTTTTTAGAATTTGTAAATTTGTCCTTTATACTGCTTTCGTCTTTAACCTGATAATAGCCCTCAGCAGTTAAAAAGGTGTCCTTCGCTTCCTTTGAAAAGTTGAGGACATTTTCCAGATAGGCTCGGATGTGATAGTATCCCCTTCCTGCAGATATGTTGACCTGATTTAAATACACATTACACTGGCTGAATATGGAGTGTAGAAAGTTTGTTTCTTGAAATACAACGTATTTGTCTTCGCAATCCGTTCCATCTGAATGTGCTATACGTAGTTTAGCGTACATGTGCACGCAGCTTGAATAAAAAAAGTAAGGGCCTGAGCTGGGTATCACGAATTCTATAGGAGCACTCGAAGAACTAATTGTGTTTAACGGGTTAATCGTAATAAAGTTACTGTGCTTGATAGAAACTTGAGTTGGGGGCATATCAAAGAGGACAGCTCCGATTTACGTCATTGTGAACTACACGGATGGAAGAAGCGTGCCATGACGAGCCAGAAATAGTGCCACCTCTCTCGACAAGTAGCAAACAACCTATGATTCATGAGAGCAATGTCCTTAAGCTTATATCAGTTAAAAAAAAATCAACCATAGGTTTCAGTCGCTTAGAACACTTGTTCTTTTTTGATGTCCTTTTACGTTTAATGCCACGTGCTGGTAACCCCTTCTTCTTCCGGACAGCCCTCTTCTTCCCACCATCGCACATTTTCTCTTTGCATCTTTGATGATTTCGTCCAGTGTACGCTTTAAGTACTTTTTTAGAGATTCTTTAGGGCTACCTCCCCGCCATTATGTCTTCTACCGTGTTAAGACCTGATTGTAACGCTTTCCTCCCGAGATATCTAGCACCCCTCTTCAAAAAAGGGACAGCCGTGCGCAGTATGGTTGAAAAAAATGGATCCAAGCCCACTCCCACGTTGGTATCTCACCCCTCGATAGACTGTGAAAGGCCTTCGGGTCATTACAGCATAGTGCGACGAAAGTGGAGCTTCACTGTCAAGCTCCCATCACCGAATGGGAAGTTTTTCCTCTCAGTCGTCCTTAAATATATTGAGATATTGGTTAATAGATTAGTGGCGGCATTGACATAATGAGGTTTTTCATGTGATGTTCAAGCATATAGCACATGTCTGTGGGTCAGAGTGGCCATCGTACAATTTCTCCAATTTCAACTGATACATTAGGCTGGACAAATCCTGTTGTGCATCGTGAAAGGTATCTCTTTGGAGGGCTGTTCCATATCGGCCCTCGAGCATAATTGTGAACAGCTCTTTGTCTTTAATATTTCTACTAATTGTTGATTTTAACATCAACGTGTGTGTGTGTGTTTCCAGTCATGTCTATGTTTACGACAAAAAGGAAATTGGTGGTTAGGGATAACTTTTCAAGGCTCTTATTTAAGCCACACACAATATCCGAAGCTGTGTCATAATGGCCGATTTCTTGTGTCACTTTTGTACTAGAGTACTGTCCCACCGAACAAGACTGATCGCATAGTATCATCTAAGGTTATGCCTAATTTTTCACACTCGTCGAATTTTCTAAGTACCAGATAAATGTCCTGTTCCTTTTCTACAATTAAAAATTTGGGGGCTGGCTGGAGTTCGCAAATTCCAACTTCATACGATTCATGACCCAATCCTATGGGGATGTGGAGTTTTGTTACAAAGTTGGCCAGTATGTTGCCAGGATGTACAGACAGAGAAGAGGACGGGAGTGTGACATAGAAGTGGTTAGGCGCCATGTTGCCTACTATTTAAGCTTCATTATTGCAGCAGCTTTTATATAGGTGTTGAAGCTTTCCGGGTACCCTACCCATTTCACCAGGTACATTTTTCTCTTTCCTGTACCTTTGCTACCTAAAATGTTTTCAATTTTAAACACGTTTTCTCTAAATTAAATGTCACTTCCTGCAACTCCTCGCAGTAAAAGCCTCCTGCGATTTCTTTCCCATTCAAATCTTCAAAGTAATAGAACATTATCCTTTAGGTCTCACAGCCCTAACTTTAAAAATCTCACGTATCCATCCTTGTTCAAAACCCTTCGCGAATTTAATACCAGAGCGCGATAGTCTTACATAATCATTGATTTTGAAACGCGCAGAGTGTGGCGTGGTTTTACGAATATCTCTTCTCACATCACGCTGTGTGTTGTCCCAATCGTAAGATGGTGGGAACGGTTGTAGGATGAGGCCAGTGACCCCAGATTGTCTATATACCGGTATGTGTTTTCATGTGTAAAATATTAATGTATGCGTTCCTTTATGGTACGTTGAACTCTTTCAGCTAAAGAGGCCTGATGTATAGAATTGCGAGTGTAGTAACTGATATTAAACTGTGCCAACATGCTCTGAAAAGTCGGCCTATAAATTTTTCCCCATGTCCGTACAAAAATAGCCTGGAATCCTGTTTTCTTTCAACATTAGCGTTTTGGTGGCTTTAGCAACTGTTTCAGGCGATTTATTTTTCAGGGTAATTAGCCACAGATATCTAGAGAATACGTCTATCATGAATAGGATGTAGCGGTAGCCACCATTATACACTGAGTATCTTTGCATATCTGTTAAATCCGCTTGCTAAATAGAGTCAATCGAAGCCTGTTGTCTTGGCTGTTTTAAACCTTTTTCGCACCGGCTTATGAAGTGTATGAGCATCCTACTCCCGCAAAAACCTCTCAACATCTTTTTTCCCTAATCCATCAATAAAACACCTCTGTACAGTCTATCAACATCTCCGTAGGAGGTTGGGCTAGAAATCTAGAAATGTCATAACGTTTTCTTAATATGTAGCCATTTGCGTATTTTAGAGGCACGTGGAGAGACTTGACCGTTGTTGTTTGGTCTCTTCTTTCTCCTCTTCAAAGATGCTACCGCTAGGGGTGATGGCGTGCTCAGTTGTGGCACATGCGGGGCTTGCTCCAAGTCTTTTAACCTGTTCAGATTTCCTATCAATGTTTTGGGGACATTTATTTGTTGTAGTCTTGCATTAATATGGTTCCATCCAGATGGTGAGGGCCTATCCCACTCTCTCACCATATCATGGACGATGTCAACGATATTAGAGCCCTGTACCTTTGTTCCTCCCACAATGACCTCACATGTATGGTTCACTGTATAATGAGGTCCTCACTCAATAGATTATAAAGACTTAAGCCTTTATTCCTCAACGTATGTGGGAGACTGCTTTTTAATACAGGTTCGATATGTTGTGGGGTGGACCTGCTATTCTTTGACTGGTCATCTCTAGCGTCGGCCCTAGGCCCTATGCCTCCATGCTCATCGTTGTCGGCGCTGTGCCTAATAACCACGGGGATCTCTGTCTGATTCTTATAATTTTCGTACTAATGAAGAAATTTCCGCAGAGCTTTATGGTATAAGATTCTTTTCTCATCAGGTGACTTTTCACTGTTTAATAGGGCTAACAATTCGCTTTCCATTCTTTTAAGCCTGCTTTTACGGGGTTCGAAAACCGTATCTGGACTTTTTGAGCTTTGCAAACAAGCATACACCTCCTGCGGAATCGCGACGACTTTCTTCATTATATTAAACTAGTCAGTAAAGGCCACAAAACTGAAAATAAGATGGGGAGGAATGATCCCCCTTTTTGTATAATAATTCGTTTTTTCTTCCGCCCAGTTTGACTTTTACGAGCGAGTGTACGTATTATGTTCTTGTAACGACATAAGCGAGCCTTCTGAGAGGGTTTCATTGGTACATTACATTTTATAGCATTAAGACAGATTTCGCAGATGTATTTTAAAGTCGGCGGGGTCAATATTTTTAACATCTGTTGCAATGTCCGGGACAGTCGATGATAGATTTTTAATAATTCGTGGTATTTCTTTAGCCTCTTTGTCATTCTGGAATATACACCGTTTCAGGCTCGTTTGGGAATATATTTGTTCTTAGAAGCACTCTAAACGTGTTTCGCGGGTGAAGGTCACAAACGTTGACTTGTAACTTCTTTTTAAACTTCCAAAAACTCCTTACGCTGATTTGGGAACATTTGATTGGCTAATCCCCCAAATTTGTGACACATCTCTACGTTGTGCGAATAAGATTAGATATTGTGTATTTAACGACACATCGCGCATGTATCTATTTTTGAAAAATAGATTCTGATTGATGAAGAACACGCTTATGTTAAGGTGGTGGGTGAACACTGTAGATGTCTCGGCAAACGTTTTATCCATTTCTAACATGAGATCAATTACAATGACTGTATGTTCATTTCCCTTTAACGAATTAATGTCCTATACGCCTTTGTGGAACAAAATATCATCTTGGTGGTGGGTGAACACTGTAGATGTCTCGGCAAACGTTTTATCCATTTCTAACATGAGATCAATTACAATGACTGTATGTTCATTTCCCTTTAACGAATTAATGTCCTATACGCCTTTGTGGAACAAAATATCATCTTGGTACTCGTTCAACACTGACTAGTACGTCGAATAGCACCATATGACTTTATGCACAAATTTTCAGAACGTCTCCCCATTATCTTTAATGATTTTAAGCATAAACACAGTTTTACCACATCCTGTAGGACCAGATATAATACATGGGGATGGGCTCGTGAACCTGAATTTTTTTACAGAATCCTAAGTGGAACATTTGCAAAATATAATAAAAATTGAAGTGGTGCTCCTTATATTCTACAGTCTTGTATTTAACTCCTCTTCCCAGAACCGTGAATGATGATGAGGTACACCATCATGTCTCCATCATCGATATTACAGACGATCCCGATGACAGTGTAGTTGTGGTTACAGGCTCCATCCCCGCTGGCGAGCCCACACCAGCAACAACTGTAGCACCCCCCACGCGACAATTCGAAGCAGAGGCATGATGATGATGAAGTGTCTTCCACATCAGGTATAAAGCGTGCCAGGAGTGCACTGGGTGTTAGACCCCCAGTAATAGAGCCCCCATCCCTCTACGTCTTACGACACAACCCCCACACTAGCTCCTTCCTCAAATAAAGATGTACCCCCCTTAGTCCTGTTCAATTCCAGACACATCCTCCACAACAGCAGCAGCTTCTCGTTCTGTAGAGGATGGTATAACATTCGAGCTGGTGCGCACCGCTACCCCCACCCCAGCCCTGACTAGAAATCGGTACATCGTCAGGGTTGATCCTGGGCCCATGTATAGCAATGGTGTTGAGTACGGTTTGCGACGCGTAGTTGAACGTGTTGTGGAGTTTGCCCTTCAGAACAGAGACGGTCGTGAAGTCAGGACGAGGTTGTCCTTTGCGTTCAGGTCAGATGACGGGGATGTAGACGATTTTTTGGGTAGTAATACCATTCAGACGCTTGGCAGCTGTAGATATAGCTTACATTATGGGCCGTATAATACAGATCTCTCAAAGTAGTACAGCCTTCAATATGAACTTCACGATAGATATTGACCGTGCATTCCGTGTTGCGGGTCATAGTGCCACACCTTATACTCTTAACTTCAATTCTCAGGTTATTTACATGCGGCATATAGACACCGAGCGTGTTTGCGGCTTTAAAACAATAGTCTTGGCCCATATGTTTACTGTGCTAAATACACGAACCCAAAAAATTTGGTTGCCTACGGTTGTGCAGCGTGCTCGTAAACTGGCTTCAGATTGCAAGCTTGAGTTTGACTGTAATATGGGTCCTGAAGAGCTGAGAAGGGTGGAGCAGGAAATGAATGTTCGTATAGTTGTATTTGGAATGGATGATCGTCGTAGGACTGTATATGTTTTCAAAAGCTGTGTGAGAGATTGTACAAGACCCCGACTTATTTTAGGGTTGTCAGGGTCAACGTATCTCCCCATCCGTAATATAAGGGGCCTTTAACGCAGGTTATGATAGAAGCCGAAAATATGGAAGGCATCATGATTTATGTAAGGGGTGTCTCGAGTTTGCGGATGATATAGCGAAACATCGTAAGGAATTCCACATGGTATGTGAGCAGTGTGAAAGTCGTGTACTTGAAGCTGAGAAGAGGGATTGTAATGTGTGTAAATGTACATTTTTCAATAATAAATGCTTTGAACTCCATAAGTCAATTGGTACTTGTAGGAAAATGAAAATCTGTGAATGTGGTATGTTTCATATAATAGATAATTGGGGAAAATTCACGCATAAATGTTATGAAATTCACTGTTCTACATGCCATGAGAAATATAAGGTGAATAGAGTAAAGCATATATGTTATATGAAAGATGCTAAGCCTAAAAATAGAACTTGTATAACTGTGTACTACGATATAGAGACATATACGGTTGTTGAAACCAGAGGTTATCCCAAATCTACTTGCAAGCCAGACTATCTGCGAAGAGTGCATGGAAGTCGAGTGTGATGAGTGGCACAAATGTGGTAAACGGACAAACGTTTTTTAAAACGAACGCACACGACAACCACGTGAAACTCTTTGTGTCCAATATCGTCAAGTTAGCGGACGAGTTTAAAAAAATGACTGTGTATATTTTTGCCCATAACGGCGCAAAATTTGACACAGTTCTTTTATAAGAAGCTGCTTGAACACGAGTCATCGGAGATGTTTACAGGCGATCCCTTGAAAAGAGGAAACAAACTTATACAGATGCAAATAAAGGACAATGTTCAGTTTAACGGAACTTTATTATTCGCACCTTGTAAATTAGCCAACCTACCCAAGGTGATGGGAGTAGACGCCGAAGTTTCAAAATGGTATTTCCCTTACACTTTTCTCACTAGCGACACTTTAAATTACGGAGGCATGCCTCCCCTCAAACATTACTTTAACTACGCCAACATGAGTGATAGGGATTTTGACCTCTACTACAACAGTTTTAACATTATAGTTGATGAATGTGAGCGTTATTGCGTGAATGATGTGCGCGTGCTTAGAGTATTTTTCCAGGCCTTTAGAAGGATGTACATACCGTAGACCGGTTCAAGTGCGATCTGCTGCACGTCGCAACCACGATCGCCTCATTGTGCTTTACGGTATTCAAGAACAATTTCATGCCTAAAGATAAGTTAGCCGTCATTCACAGAAACAACCCTCGCAGTTATGGGCGAAAGGCTATTTACTGGCTCATACACCTACAGCAACAGACCGGTGTATGCATAAAACATGCTCGGAACACGGGAGAAGTCCTCATTAATTTCAATATTGGGTCGTGTTTTTTGGGTGGATGGTCTAAGCGAAGATCGTGCCACTGGTGAGAAGACTGTGTACTCCTTTAACGGTTGCTGGTGACATGGATGCCCACGTCCTGAGGTGGAATCGTAGATATCCACGGTAGTTTATAGACTCCCGGTTCACTCAAAAGGTCTTGTGGGAGCACGAATATGATGCACGGATGGAGACAGATGGGGAGTACCGTGAAGAAATAAACACCATCAAACGTTCAATGGTGCTGGATCCTCTCAAATGTGGTGATAGCTTGTTTGGCGGACGTATAAACCCATTCAAGCTATACTTTCCGCCTGAGGAGGGTGTGAAACTCCATTACTACGACTTCTATTCTTTATACTTCTACGTGATCCGTACCCCGTAGGAGCACTTGAAAAGCTGGTGGGGCCCACGCTGCCCACCATCGAAGAGTCCTCAGCAAATTTGAACAAGAACTATTTCGGCCTCTCTTTCGTAGACGTGCTCCCCCCTCGCGACTTATGGATGCCGGCCTTACCCGTTGTTATGGACCACAAACTCATGTTTCCCCTGTGCGTGAAGTGCGCAGAGAACAATGGGGCGTGTAATCACACAACCAACCAGCGGAAGATCAGAGGTGTATATACAAGCCCTGAGCTGCCCCTAGCTGTTCGCCATGGGTACAGAATATTGAAGATATATGAGGTGTGTAGGTTCCAGAAGCTACCCAACCTTTTCACGCCATATATAAACACTTTTTTGAAGGATAAGGTAGAAGCATCAAGGTATCCGCGAGGAGTCGAGACAGAGGGTGAAAAATCGGCGTATATTCAGCACTACCGTGACCGTGAAGGGATACAACTTGACCGGGCCAAAATTGTTAAGAACCCTGGCAAACGCTTTAGTGCAAAATTTTGCCTAAATAGCCTTTCGGAAAAATTTGCATAGAATACAGGCAAGGAGAACGTTCATATAGCCCAAAGTTATAACGAGGTGTAGGATTATGCCAATGCTCCCGATAAAGGTCATGGAGATCGTGAATATAGGTAATACACATAATAAAGTACATCACCGAACTGACTACAGATACAACATGTGTTACAACCATACCTGTAACCAGCCTCACAACCGCATACGCACGCATCAAACTTTGGGGACTACTGCACTCGCTTGGGCGGAGGGTGCTGTATGCCGACACAGATAGTGTGATATTCACAGCGAGGGAGGGTGAGTATGATACATGCCTCCTATTGGGGAATTCCTCGGAGAGTTGACTGATGAGATTAAGGATGAGTATGGAGACACCGCATACGCCGACGGATCGTTAACTTTGATTCGTTGAAGGAGCTAGTGTGCTTGGAAGATGAGGGCGACCAACCGCTCCAACTGACTCTAGGTACCCACAATTTTCGGGCCCAGAAGCTGGGGTGTGTAAAGGAACTTAGGGGTACGAAAGTGTGTCGTAACACCTATAGGAAACGCTACCAGGTACCTGGTACCTATGATACCTTACCCTTTGGACACCATAGCCCTTGATTATTTTGTTATATATATACTGTATATATATATATATATATATATATATATATATATATATATATATATATATGTATATATATGTCTATTTACTTGTTAACGATATGTTATGTGTTATTTTATTTATTACGCGTATTTGAATATATATACACCTTGAATATATCGATGATATGTTTATTAAATAAATCAGGTTTCAATTAGGGTTTCATTTTCTCTCTTGTGTGTGTGTGTGTGTGTGTGTGTGCGCGCGCGTAAGTACAGGAAAAAGTCCTATCTCCGTCCACTCTATGACCGATCAAAGGTCACGTGACTCCTGCTACTACCTGGGTATATTTCTACCCCTGCGTGCTCAGTTGACCGCTGCAAGCCCTGGATCTTAGACGTATATTTTGAATAATTCTTGCGTAGTCGAAAAATAGTGATGGCTACCTTTGATATTGCGTGCTCGACGTTTATGAAGTGGTATTCGATAAAGTCTACAGATGTGGTGGATACTGAAAGACTCCCTAGCCCTCCCTCCTTTGAGACTTTTAAGGCTACATTGAACCGTGCGAAGCGTGAGGAGCAAGAGGTTCAAATACTCTGTGGATATTCTGGCGAGAGCATTGCCGGATTTCGTGGCACAAATGACGTAATGGACTACGCTGTAGGATTAAACTGTGTAAAAGCATCTATATATACCGTGAAGTGAAAGAAACAACACGTGCAGAAGTGACGCAACGGGTATGGTTAGTGAGTCTTGTTGATGAGTGGTGTGACAAGCAGTATCAGGTCATGCTGCATCATACCGAGTACGCTTATCCTGCGACTGAGAATGTAAATCTTGTCATCAGTGACGCTGAAATATTTTTAACACTACATTCATATATACCATGGCAAGGTTTGCAGTGAGGTTGTGGATAAAGGCCTGTGTCAGTTTTTAATAGAATTTAGAGACCAGTATCGCTTGCTAAACAAAAAGGCTAAATATGGACACATGTTTCTCTCAAATAGTGCGCTGGAGTGTTAATAAAAATGTGCGTAGTTCGAGAAAATATCCCTGAACGGAGATGTCTGGTGCGCGTTCTGTGGAGTGGGAGTGATAAAACATTAAAGCCGATATTACTTCATGTATCACAGATGGAAAAATCTCTAAACGATTGCCCAGTATAATGAGACACAAGTATTCACATGACTCTTTCATGCTGGAACAAACCCGTACACGAAACATTAACGCTTGGTATGACTCGCCCTTGTGACTCGTTTCCCCACATCTGTCTCCGTGCCAAACCACGCACCGGCTGCGCATAGTCATCTCAGAGCTTGAACCGACTGGACGTGCACTCGTCACAATAGAAAAAGATGGAGCTTCCGTTGAGTAGCATTCTCAATGCCGTATACGATGTGTCCGTGACGAAGTCATTGCGTGTGTTCAGACGTAAAACCGGTGCCATTAACTATGTACTTGAAACAACTTGTAGACACACAAGATCTGTTAAACGGAATGTTATTTATTTAAGTGTTGAGGAGATGAATAGAGTCTTCGTGATAGTTAAGAAGTGGGGGTGATGATCATTATAAAATACCTGCAGGTGTAGGCACAAGAAGAGAACAAATTAATGATGCCCACTCATGTACGTTATGTACAAATCGCGACCAGCCATGCATTGATATACGACTGATGTGGAAGAATGCGTCTGATAATAACGTTCTTGTCCCCACGCGAAACCGTTTCATCCTCGGCAGAATGTTTGAAATGGAGCACCGACAATTCAGCGCAGGAAAATTCAGCGCCGTCAATTCAGCGCCGACAATTCAGCGCAAAGACAATTCAGCGCAAGACAATTCAGCGCCGACAATTCAGCGCAAGTCAGTACAGTTAAAAGTTTACTTAAAAATAATAAAAATAAATCGCAATAAATAAAAAAGAGAAAAATTTGTATATTTAGATATATGCTAAATTGGGTCTGTATCGAAGGAGTGACATTTCAAAGGAGTGACATAACAAAGGAGTGACATAAATACCGTAACGAAGGAGTGACATAACGAAGGAGTGACAAATCGGAGATAAAATTCAAAGGAGTATAATCTAGTCAGTAAAGGACCCAAAACTGAAAATAAGATGGGGAAGAATGGCCCTCCTCTTTGTACAATAATTCAGTTTTTTTCCCTACAGTTTGACTTTTACGAGCGAGTGCACGTATTATGTTCTTGTAACGACGTAGGCGAGCCTTATGAGGTGGTTTCATTGATACATTGCAATTTATAACGTTAAGACAGATTTCACAGATGCATTTTAAAAAGTCGGAGTCGATAGTTTTAGCAAACATCTGCTGCATTGCCCGGGGCAGTCGATGATAGATTTTTATTAATTCATGGTATTTCTTTAGCCTCTTTGTCATTCTGAAATATACACCGTTTCAGGCTCGTCTGGAAATATAGGGTGTCCATAAATTATTCACCCCATTATAAGCCTTAATAAATTCATTATTATAGGAACTATCTTAAACCGGTTTGCGGCAATTAATAACACAACTCAAGAATTTTTTTTCTTTATTTCGCAGAACATCCAATAGGGGCACAATGGCGACAGTGAAGGAGAAAGCAATGTGTGTGCTGTGGATGTGTGAAACCAAATCTCCAATTACTGTACGGAGACGTTTTCGGGAGGAATATCAGAAAACTCCACCAACAAAGCAATCACTCAAGCGATGGCTGAAACAATTTCAAGAAACTGGCAGTGTGCTACATCAGAAAGGAGCTGGTAGGCCTAGTGTGTCTGAAGATAAGATAGCAGGAATTCAGGAGGCGTTTACCCGACGTCCTACAAAATCCTCCCAACTCGTGACCCGACAATTCAGCGCAGGACAATTCAGCGCCGACAATTCAGCGCCGACAATGCAGCGCAAGACAATTCAGCGCAAAGACAATTCAGCGCAAGACAATTCAGCGCAAGACAATTCAGCGCGAAAATACCAACAAAGAAGAAAGAACAAATCCAGAGGGAAGAGAGGCTTGCAACTGTTAGGTTAGGTTAGGTTAGGTTAGGTTTCTAGTTTTTGAAATAAAATCTTAATTTTAACAATTCTAACAAATTTTGTTTTTTTAAATAAAATTTTAATAATTATACTCCTTTGAATTTTATCTCCGATTTGTCACTCCTTCGTTATGTCACTCCTTCGTTACGGTATTTATGTCACTCCTTTGTTATGTCACTCCTTTGAAATGTCACTCCTTCGATACAGACCCAATTTAGCATATATATAAATATACAAATTTTTCTCTTTTTTATTTACTGCGATTTATTTTTATTATTTTTAAGTAAACTTTTAACTGTACTGACTTGCGCTGAATTGTCTTGCGCTGAATTGTCTTTGCGCTGAATTGTCGGCGCTGAATTGTCGGCGCTGAATTGTCCTGCGCTGAATTGTCGGTGCTCCGTTTGAAATCGTCGGTTTCCGTAAGCCAAAGCCTATATTAGACGCACGTGTTGCCGATATGTTTTATTTTGATACGGTTCTTGAATACGCATACACCGCTGTGCTCGACGGGTTTACCGAGTGCAGGACTAAACAAGGCGAGAATAGTTTGGAATTGGATGCTTATTTAAAAGGTATAGATTCTTTGAAATATCATGAACTATGGTACAAAGAACTTGAGCGGTACAGAGCAGCGCTCACCTACACCGTTCACCCTGAAGAATAATTTCTTTATATAATGAGCAGCTGTCGTCACGACTTAGGAGATTATTTCAACTGCAGATATGCGTTTTGAAGAGTTCACGGTAGAAAAGCTCGGATTGGAAAGAATAAACCCTCGATTGGAAATTAGTGTTTATAAACTTGAATTTAATAATGATGTTGGCTAACGATGCCCTCTTTGTGCGTGCTTTTGATTGTATTCTGTCTGTGTTTAAAGAGAGTGATAACTTGCCAACCGAATGTAAAGTGGGCACCAAAATAGTCTTGAACGAATTGAAGGCCCTTTACATTGAATATAGACATCCGTATACCTTGAGCGGTGAAATAATATTAAATTGTATTTATTGTATAGTACAAAGCAACAACGATGTAACTGTAGACTCGATCACGTGCGAGTTTAGTATTTTAGTTAAGCGCAGTAGAACATAAAGTGTACGTATTTTGATTTTTATTGTTTTGCAGTATATTTATGTTCTATATATTTCATTCTGTTAAAATTTTATTATTATTTAATATAAATATGTATATAGATTTCTCCTATACTATTATTTTTTATATTTATATATTAATTTTTTGATGTATATTTATTTTCTATATATTTGAAGTATGTTAAAATTTTATTATTATTATTATTTAATATGAATGTGTATATAGATTTCTCCTGTATTATTTTTTATGCTTATATATTTCATGTATGTATATTTATTTTTGTATATATTTCATGTATGTTACAATTTTATTATTATTATTTAATATGTGTATATATAGATTTCTTCTGAACTATTTTTGATTGTATATTTATTTCCTATATATTTCATATATGTTAAATTATTTCCATTAACTCGTCTAAATATCTAAATAAACAGAATGATGTAGCTGTGTTTTACTATCCAATTGAAACAAATGCTTTCCTGGGTGTATATATATATATATATATATATATATATATATATATATATATATACGATATTAAGGAATAACCGGAGTGGTGAGAATATACAGGGTGGGCGGAAAGTAGCTCCCTATTTTGGATTGGTAAAAAAATACGTATATTATCCATTTATTTCAGAAGAAATAATATGAAAAGGTAGGCATACATGGTAGGTTTTCTCTGAAATTCAATGTGGGCTCCAACTCTTTCCACCAGCTTCTGGAGCCGCCCAGGAATGGCGTCCACTGACTTTAGCAGGAACTCCGGCGGGATGGAGGACATGACTTCCCGAATTCGGTCCTCCAGTTAGTTCTTCCAATGTCCTCGGTTTGGTGCGGTAGACTTCTTCCTTTACCCACCCCCAAAGAAAGAAGTCGCACGGTTACCGCTGAAAAACGGCAGAATCGGTTCAGTGTAACGGTGTGGTGTGGTATGACCTCAGATCAGGTTGTGGGTCCGTTCTTTCTGCGCAACACCATGAATGCTGAGCGGTACCTTGCTATGTTGCGAAACGAGGTCTGGCCGGTTGTCAGCACATGGGAGAACATCGACGATCTGATATTTATGCAAGATGGCGCCCCTCCGCACTTCGCTCTTGTTGTCCGTGAGTGGCTGGATGCCCACTTCCCTGGGCGTTGGATGGGTCGTCGTGGTCCACATCAATGGCCAGCCAGGAGCCCCGACTTGACACCGTGCGACTTCTTTCTTTGGGGTTGGGTAAAGGAAGAAGTCTACCGCACCAAACCGAGGACATTGGAAGAACTGGAGGACCGAATTCGGGAAGTCATGTCCTCCATCCCGCCAGAGTTCCTGCTAAAGTCAGTGGACGCCATTCCTGGGCGGCTCCAGAAGCTGGTGGAAAGAGTTGGAGCCCACTTTGAATTTTAGAGAAAACCTACCATGTATGCCTACCTTTTCATATTATTTCTTCTGAAATAAATGGATAATATACGTATCTTTTTACCAATCCAAAATAGGGAGCTACTTTCCGCCCACCCTGTATATAAACAACACGTTTGCTTCAATAAATATATATATGTATACACTATACCAAATAGCTGGTTACGCCTTCTAAGCCAACTGGCGGATTAAGACGTCTAAGCCAACTGATGCTGCCAAGAACATCTCCTTTAATTAAATAAATAGCGCAACTCAAAAGTTATTAATATATATATTATTTATATATATATATATATATATACCTAAACAAGCCAGATTAAGCCTTCTAAGCCCATTGGCGGATTTCGAGTTCTAAGCCAGCTGATGCTAACCTGAGCTCTCATTATGTATGCGTCTGGATCTCCAGACGAAAACATGCTCTCTCTCTCTCTCTCTCTCTCTTCTCTCTCTCTCTTATTTCCTAAGCTAGGGAAACCCTTTTGGGGGCAGATCAACCTCCACTCCTCTTTGTGGCAGCTGTGGGGATTCCCCCTTGCCCCTTTTTCTTTTCTTTCCTTTTTGGGTGGCACATCGGGGAGGGGGGTTGGCACCTGCAACATTTAATCAACATTGCATGCAATTGCACTCTCCCAATTTGCGGTCATAATACTCACCCGCAATATTTCAAGTATTTATGATAACATGGAAAGTTATGATGTGAAGATGATCTAGCAAAATATTTCAAGATTGTATTAACTCACTGAGTGTTGATTGTATAATTTTTGAATGGCTACAATTATAGCAGATACATTTAGAGATGCCTTATTTTTTTTAAGTTTTGCATTTTTATGTATCTTGACAATAAGAAATTGTGGTCTTAAAGTCTACCAGAGATCATTAATGTAATTATAGCTTGTACTGTATGTGAAAGATGTTTCTGATGTACAGTAGGCCTATAGGTATGAAGTTTATATCATGCCATTACTATATAATTATATATACGATAATAATATAATAACGATAATATTAAGAATATATTTGCAGCTGATATGTCAACATGTTATACAGTATATGTAATTTGATTCAAGAGTATATTTGCACCTGATATTATCCATTATCAGACATTTTTAAAGTTATATGTGTAATACTTTATATTATTAAAGTAAATGAAAAAAGACCGAAAAAATTATTGCAAACAATGTAACAATTTACATTTCAGTTATAATGCTGATATTAGTAAAATTATTGTTTGCATCTGATATTATATATTCATTTCAAATCATATTATTTAGAAATTTATCTGTTACAATTTACGACGAGCGAAAAACATAATTATCGACGCTAATAGCTAGTTATCAGTATACCAGGTGGTATTCTTCTCTAGTTTGGCCTCTTTTTTGTTATAGAAATAGATACAGTACAATAGTTTATACACATAAATAACACAAACACATTATATGAGCTCAGTTCAACTGATGACCAACTGATAGATTGCTTTCCCACACTAGTTTTGCTACATTAAGTCAATTGGGCTACTGCTGACTGACTGAATAATATTTATATACCGCGACATATATAATATTTATGTATCTAACGTCACAGTGACCTGTCACTAATCCGTTGGTCACCTAACTGAACAGTATTTATCAAAGACTGCCGCCTGACTAGTCACCTGTCTGAATAATATTTATCAAAGTATGCTGCCACATACGATCACCTGTCAGGCCATGGTCCTCACCTGAAGAATATCCATCCCGAGCGCGCCCACCTGAAGAATCTCCACCCTAACGCTACCGGGGGTTGAAAATTACAGAACAAAACAAATCAGGATTCCCTGAGGTCTCACGAAAGCCACGAGGCCTTTCCACTTTTCAGCTGGCCTCGAGGCCAAGGACAGTTTTGAGGTCCGAGGCTGAGGCCTGGAAAATATGCCCGAGGCTGGCCTCGAGGGTGAGGCCAGGCCTCAGCCCCATGTCTGGTAGGTAAACTATGGAGTGGAATTCAGCTTCTAACTAGCTTCAGTTCCCACAAAAAAGTGTCCTATTTTGCAATATTCCGTTTTTTGACGTAATACATGGTCTTGACTTGACTCCCCTGTTATTTCCTTATAAAAAGGAGACAGCCTATTGGCTATTACTAATAATAGGCTCCCTAAGCACGATTTTATTTTAATTATTTTAATTATTTCCTTATTCCACATTCCACTACAAAATAATGAAAACTTTTAGCCTAAACTATGAAAATTTATTGCAAGTAAACACAGAGATGGAAAGTTTACCTATGGCAAGTGTGCCCATTTGGGCACGCGATCAAATTTGCCTGGCACGCCTAAGCATAGAAATCGTTATCCAAAAAAATGAGTATAAAATAATAAACTTAAATGTTTATAATTTGGTGTATTATATATAAACTTTGGTCGGCACGCGAATTTTTTTTATCGTTTCCATTGTTTTTTTGGCACGCGACTATAAAAAGGTTCTCCACCCCTGGTCTAAAGCAATAAATTTAAGAAGCTTTTTAGTAAAGAAGAGTTTTGGAGTCTTCAGCAAAATGAATGACTGCACATTTTTTTCAACATTGCTGTTTAAAATATAACATAAATTAGCTTCACATGCTATAATTAAGTTCTAAAATTACTTATATGCACTTGTATAAACCCAATATCTCTTTTCATGGGTCATCTGCGAACATCACAGAGCTCTCATGTTCACTTATTACCTAAGAAAGACTCATTTTTACTGCTGTGATTTTGAAATAATCACTCCACTATTGACACATTACAAAAAAGGTACGTACTGGTGTTAGTGGGTTAAATACCATCCCCTTAACCTGTTTTAAAAAATAATGGTTGTTTTCAAATTTGTGTAAGTAATGTATTTAAGCAGGTCTTAATTGCACCTTTAATTCAGGGCCGGATTAAGCCCTAGGAGGCCTGGTATGCTAATCGTAAAAGTGGCCTGTCATGTCTAGGCTCACGCTAACTTCTGCCTAGACACTCAGGTTTGGTAATTCTACAAAATAACCTATGGTATGTACACTCAGTATTGGCAGCTACAACACTTGTTTACAACATACATTAGTATTGTTCAAGGAAAGACAATGAAACGAACAAATTTATTACTGTAGTCTGTACATGTGAGACAAAACCTTTGGATATACTTTGGTTCAAAAGATTATATAAAACATAATGACTAGGAAAGAGGCAAAACAAAACAAAAAGTGGAATTATACTGCAATTATGCAATATCCGTCTTCCTCGCTTTGGTAATGGCGAAGTCATCGATGAGAGAGTCGAAATCTATTTGCCGAAGCAGTTCCCATTCAATGCACATGAGGGAAAGCGCGGCCAACCGACCCTGGGACATCGTTGACCTGAGATGGTTCTTGATCCGTTTCAGTTGCGAAAACGATCGCTCGCCAGAGCAATTTGTATTCATAAGTTAAAGGAAGATACGCATAGCAATTTCAGTGTTCAGGAAGGCAGCTTGGACTCCGGTAGTTTTCAGCACTTGGTACATTCTTTGGACATTGTTGATGGATTCGGTCGTTTGTGGCTGTAACTTATACCATTCGAGAAATTGAAGGAACTCGGTAGGAAAATCGACACCTAAGTCATTGCTGTAGTTTCAACCAATTTCTTTGCTGCGCTGTCAATCATAGGAAGTTGCATTGACTCAAACTCAGACAAAAACCGAAATCGCTCAGCAATTTTAGAATAGGCATCTATTCTCTTCTGCAATGAGGTTTGTAGTTGGTCATTGATAACATAGAAGGTTTCTACTTTGAACTTCATGCGAGGCTGAATCGCCTCCATAGCGTCCTCAGCACCGCCGTCGTCGGCCTGCTTCTTTCGACGTTTAATGCGTTGAGATTTGGCTGGATATACGTTATTGCCACATCTCTGGATACTCTTTTCCTCGTATTGGTCAAAGTTCTCCTCGTATTCAGACAGCAAAGTACCTAGACTTTTGAGCAGATTGACGGCAGAGGTGAGTTCGATAGTTGGACTTTGCAGTGCCTTGCTGCATTGATTGAACCGCTGCAAAATATGGTTCCAGATTTCACAAAGGATGACGATTTTCAGGTTACCATTACTTTTGCACGGGAATCTGCTTCATGCCGGGTATCCTGCTTTTGATCTATATCATCCGAAATTGACTCCAGCGCTTCTTGGAAGCGGGTATAACCATGGCACAAAGCACAGCTTGCGTCTGCATGAGACGACCACCGTGTTTCCGATAAGCTCTTTGACCTTGCACGTTGACGAAGTGAACTGCAGCAAGACGTTCCACCGATGTGTAGATGCCGCAAAAAAGCTGTATGAACGCTGAACAGAACCGAAGAAAGACACCGCCGCAACACAGCAATCAACAGCGGATTATCCGACAAGATTCAGGGAGTGGGCTGCGCATGGACTGTAATCGGCCATATTGTTGACATCTTTCAACCTCTTCTGCATGCCAGTGTATTTCCCAGACATACTGCTTACATTATCGTAAGATTGACCTCGATAATTGTTGAAATTGATGTTGTTATCAGTTAGGAATTGGAGCAGCGTGCCTGTCAAATTTCCACCTGTGTGACTGAAAATCGGCAGGAAGGTAAGAAACTTTTCAACAGGAGCAGTGCTGGACGGAGAGACGTAGCGAATCACAACTCTCAGTTAATTGACGTGTGAGATGTCTGGAGTTGAATCAACTGACACTGAGAAATAGCGGGCTTGAGCTATTTCATCGATAATGCAGTCGAGAACTCGGAGGCCCATCATTATGATTAGTTCCTCACAAATAGTCTTAGACAAGTATGATGCATGTCCCTTCCCGCGGTTATAATTAAGTGTTTATATGCTGTGCAAGAAAAGGGTCAAACTTTGCCAGTAGCTCCATTATTCCAAGATAATTACCGTTTTTGTTTGAACCAACTATTTCATCTGAACCCCTTAAGGGCAGTCCTCGTTCGCATAAATACTTGATGGTAGCCACACATCGCAAAAGTACATTCTTCCAGTAATTTCTTTCGTCGATCAGCTGAGATTGGAGCTTTGTGTCGATCTTGGCGCTGCTGGCCATTCTTCTCTGGCACAAAGTTAACGCAGATTCGCGATGTTTGTCGCTACGCTCGAGCTGACTCAGTAGCCTGGTAGCGTTCTTCCAATCATTAAAACCATTGGAAATAAAAGAAGAGTCATCGTTCGAAAATAGAGTGCAGCAAAAGCAGAACATGGCCTTCTGGATGGGTGAATAGACCATCCAATCTCGGTAGGCCTTTTCCCCATTTGACAATATCTGAGAAAACATAGATGGTGCAAGGTAACGGTTCTGCTGAGCATATACCCGTTTCGTTTCGGGATACTCCCTGCGACTATTTCGGCATGACTCAGGGCCTTTCTCATTCCAAAATACGCGAAGGCCAGCTATATCCTGAATGCTGCCCCATAAACCAAGAAAACCAAGATCAGTAGGGAAGAGTTTACCAGAGATGGGGTCAGCAGCAGGTTCTCCAGAGTCAGGCGGAGCTTCTGGTTCGGCCTGTTCCTTTGGGTTCGGCGGCCTGTTCTGGTTTGGCGTTTCCCTCAACTTTGAACTTGACGGGCTCGGCCTGTTCTCCAGGTTCCCTGACCTGACTTGTGGATGTGGCTGGGTCAGCCAGCGATGCTAATTGTTGTGCGATCTCAAGATCTTGGACAACCAGGTTTAGGCCATCGCTGTGCACGAAAAATGATGTTATTTTACTGATTTTCCGTAAACTTCTGCCTCTCGCCGTTTCTTCTCTCGGGTTTCTTTTTCTCTAAACCAACCGCTCTTTTGCTTAAGATTAGACATTATAACAAATCTGAAACAGAAGAACAGAAATTATTGGCATTGTTAGTTTGTATAAACGTACGTTAGTGTGTTTGTGTATTTATTAACCCGTGTATGCACCATCCTAAATCATGGATAAAACATGGATAAGCCAGAATTTCATAAAAGGGGAAGGGATTGCCCATTTTGAATAAAAAACGTCCGAAAAGGTTTCAAACACCTTTTCGTTTTTTTGCTGGTATGTGCAGGATGTGTTCCGAAAAAGTGGCCTGGTATATTCGTGGCCCTGTAGGCTAAGCCTACTTCAGCCTATTGGTTAATCCGGCCCTGCTTTAATTGTAGACTCATTTACCTTGAAAAAACCGCTTTTGTCAGTCAGAAGTTGAGTTAACCTACCAAGTAGGTCTTAAGTATATTGCGCCTTTGTTATTGCAACTATAGGCTAAAAAGATGTTAGTACTGTTGTATTACCCTTTCTTATAAAAGCATGTGAAATGGCTTTTACTTTGGAAAAATTAATACTCTCTTAGTTTTAAGCTGTTACATTTGGCTGTATTGATTCTTCATTAACTGCTGAATTAGGAAATTCTATGTTTGGACCTTTTTTATGTTATTTCAAACATGATACTGTAAATTAGAGATTTTTTTTCTTATTGCATCTGGCCATATTTACCCAACACAGCTAATGAGCTTTTGATTGAAAATCTGTAAGATTTTATTATTATTATAAAATGTAGCTTGGCTAACCCTGATAGGATATACTATTAACAGTATTTATTGCTATACAATTATATATTCTGTAGTGAAATTGTTCTACACCACTGTACATGATTACAGCATAAAGCTTTTCACCACTAGCAGAGTACCAATTTGTTTTAGTATGAGATAAGCAGAGGGTGTTTGTGTTTAAACAATACTTAAAAATGTGTTCAATTATTAATGTTAGATAGCTAATTAGTAGGCCTATTTATAGTAGCTGTGCCCAAAGTGCCCAGAGACTGTGAGTCACATACTATCTGGATGCGAAATATTCCTACACAGAAGAAACTACACGGACAGACGCAATGCAGTCTGCAAGCTAATCCACTTCAAGCTGTGTAAGAAATATGAAATAAGGCTAGAAACAGAAAAGCATTGGGAACATATTCCACAAGGAATAGAAGCCAATGACAAAGTGCTGCTCCTATATGATCACGATATACCAACTGACATCAGGGTATCAGGATGCAGGCCAGACATAGTAGGGAGAGAGAAGGAGGGTAACAAATGCCTCTTGGTAGAAGTAGGAGTCCCAGCGGACTGGAATGTGGCTAACTATGAAAGGGAAAAGATCTTAAAATACCAGTGACTCAAACATGAAATACAGAGAATGTGGAATGTAGAACCTGAGATCATCCCAATAGTGGTGGGGGCGACAGGAGCAGTAAAGAAATCCACAGTGGAGTTCCTTGACCAACTGCCCATAAGTATAACATCTGGAGAAATTGTAGGGGATATACTACGATACAGCACCTCTGTTTTACGCCTAGTACTAGGTTGTACCTAAAAATTCCTTAGGGTTAAGGTTTAACCCCGGAAGTAAGAAACTCTCTCCAACTGGATTAGAAGGGAAAAACAAAAAGTAAAAAAAAACATATACATGCATCTTACACACTACATAATCTTTTCAACTTCAAGAGCCTCGGAGTCCTGGAGATGGGACCATAAATGTCTCCACTTCTGGCTCCCCTGCTGCAGATACCGGGAACGACTGACAGAAACCCTTTTTCTGTACCCTCTTACTTTCTCTGTACTCATTTTCACTCCAAAGGTGGATGTTGCGTATTTGTACGCAATGACCTAACTTGGTCTCGTATTCCCGAACTCGAATCCTTCGAATTCTATACCCTCCGGTTAAGGTATACATGCCAATCTCAAAGTAAATACATTGCTGCTTACCTTTCTCCTAATTCTACTGACTATCCAAAATTCTTTGACAACCTCACATGTCTGAAACTAGAATCTCTTCCAAAGATGTTCTTCTTGCTCTATCTGGGCCAAATTCTAGGAAGGCGTACGGTCCTGATGGTGTCCCTCCTGTTGTTCTTAAGAACTGTGCTTCTGTGCTGACACCCTACCTAGGCAAACTCTTTCGTCTTTGTCTTTCATCTGGTACTTTTCCTTCCTGCTAGAAGTTCGCTTTTATTCAGCCTCTCCCAAAGAAGGGTGACCGCTCTCGACCCTCCAACTATCGTCCAAATGATTTGATTTCTTGCCTTTGTAAAGTTTTTGAATCTATCCATAATAGGAAAATTCTTAAACACCTCTCTTCTCATAATCTCCTTTCAAATCATCAGTCAGGAACGCTCTACTGGCGATCTTGCATATCTCTCTGACTCTTGGTCATCCTCTTTCCGGGATTTCGGTGAAACTTTTGCTTTTGCGCTAGACATATCCAAAGCTTTCGATAGAGTCTGGCACAAATCTGTAATTTCCAAACTCCCCTCCTTCAGTTTCTATCCTTCTACCTGTGCCTTCATCTCTAATTTCCTTTCTGGCCGTTGTATAGCTGTGGTTGTAGATGGCCACTGTTCTTCTCCTAAAGCTATCAACAGTGGTGTTCCTCAAGATTCTATCCTGTTACCCACTCTTTCCCTGTTTTTATTGATTAATGATCTTTTTTAACTCGCACTTCCTGCTGTCATTACTCCTATGCCGATGAATTCACTCTTCACTTCTCCATCCGCTTTCCAAAGCGTCCCTCTTAACAGTTACTCCATGCTGCGCGTAGGACGGCTATGGAGCACCTGACCTCTTTCTGCTATCTCTGATTGGGGCAGAGAAAACCTTGTGGCTTTAAATGCCTCAAACACTCAGTTCTTCCATCCATCTACTCGTCACAATCTTCCACACGACTATCCCCTTACTTTCATCAGCCCACAACTCAATCCTTCCTCTTCTCTTAACAGTCTTGGAGTTTCCTTTTCTCGTGATCTTTCCTGGAAATATCACATATACTCTTTCCAAAACAGCTCCTAAGAGGTTAGGTGTGCTGTACCGCCTCCGCAGTTTCTTCATCCCCACTCAGTTGCTGTCTCTGTACAGGGGCTTTGTTCGCCCCTGTATGGAGTATGCTTCTCGTGTATGGGGTGGCTTAACCAACACAGCCGTACTTGACCAGGTGGAATCAAAGGCTTTTCGTCTCATCATTTCGCCGCCTCTTACTGACTGTTTTCAATCCCTCTCTCTTTGCCGCAGTGTTGCTTCACTCTCTCTTTACTATTGCTATTATAACGGACACTACCCTTCTGAACTCTCTAACTGCATGCCTCCTCCTTTAAGGAGAGCACGCAGCACTAGACTTTCTACACTTCCTCATTCCTTTTCTGTGCAACTCTCTAACGCAAGGGTTAATCGGTATTTTCAATATTTCATCTACTCAACCGGTCAACTTTGGAACAATCTTCCTCAATCCATCTTTCCCCTTGTGTATAACCTCCAATCTTTCAAACGCAGAGTGTCTTGGTGTCTCAAAAACACTAGACTTTGACTTTGGCTCTTTTCTTTTTCTATGGTTGGGGGAGGGCGCTTTTGCGGCATTCGTCCTTGGCCCCTCCTTCCTGCATTTAATAAAATATAGTGGTAAACTTAATAAGTGATTACGCCTTTTGGGTCTGGCAGAAAAGTTTCTCGTGAAGAGATTGAAATAATAAGGATTGTAGAAAATAATATGAAAATAACTAAATTGCAGTGTAAATACTGTAAACATTCAACAAATTATAATTTCTTATATTTATTTACTTTTCATTCGTTTTATATTTTTACTTTGCATAATTATCTATTTACTTTGTAAATTGTATGAACACCCAAAACACCTTAATTATTATTATTATTTGTTACTGAATATTTTCATGCCTTTTAAGTTCAGTTTATAGGAAAGTTTATTAATTTAAAAGTATAATCGCCAACATTTTAACATTTTTAAAACTGCAACATAATGAAAATATACTTAATTTTAAAGACTGTAATTGAATGCAGTGATAATACGGGCTTTTTGAAGGTTTAAATATTTCCATAAAAGTTACGTGAGTGGGTACATAACATGTTTAAATTTTACTTACATGAATACCTAATCATAACAAAATTAGGTCTAATCAGTTACGCATACTATAATTATTGTAATTAAAAAAAGGCTAAAGTTATAATGCGTACAAATAAAGTTCATAATTACAAAAAGTGAGTTTACTGGGTGTTTTGGGTGAATATTTTAAAGGTGGATCCAGCCCTAAAAAAAAAAGTCGGGTCCACTTTCGCCAGCCTTGATCCTCCGTCGCATAGAAGATTTCTTATGTATTTTATTCTTTGTCAAAATGCTTATTACTTAGAGCATATCCGTGCGTATGTTAAATTATTTGTAATTAAAGTATCCTTAAAAGGGAATGTTATTACATCAATTATCAGTTTTATTATGCAATTTAATAATTTTGTAACACCGATTCCAGCAGTAGATCAGCAAAGTTAAGCGACATTGGGTCAAGAGAGTAGATGGATGGGAGACCGTCCTCTGCATCCAGATTATGCAGCGACCCGTGGTTCAATTCCCAGGTACAGCTGTAGGTTTTCTGTCTCATATAACCTTAGATGTTGGGAAGGAAATTAAGTAACCCCATCAACCAAAATATATATATATATAGAGAGAGAGAGAGCGAGCGAGAGAGAGAGAGAGAGAGAGAGAGAGAGAGAGAGAGAGAGAGAGAGAGTCAAAAGTCCAACTAACTATAAAATAAACACTTTTGAAGCAGGACTTCTGACTCGCCCTATATATATATATATATATATATATATATCATCGATCAAACCTTGGTTTATGCTTTCGCCCAAATTGTTCATTCTGAAGAAAGTCAAGCTTGTTGCTCCACCTTAGACCAACAGCTTAACATCGAATCCGAACCAGACCCACCACGGATTTTCAGAAATTACAGTCCTCATCCAGACACGATTTCACGACCTCCCAGTCAGCAGCCCAGCGTCTTAACACTAGGCCACCCAGGGTACCCATTCATCTACTAACCAATTTTATTGTAAGGAAGGATGAAAAGCTGGATGAACTGCGCGCCACCTGCCGTTACCGGAAACCGAACCCGGGGCTGGTAGATTTGTAGTCAGCGATGCTAACCACTATATATATATATATATATATATCATTTTTTGCATATAAAGTCCAAACTCGCGTGATACTTTAACTGTATATAAAATGAAAGTTTGGAAAAATAAATATATTTTTAATTTTTCTTCTATTTTATTTTTGCTCAGTAATTGATGAATTATTTCTTTTTTTTTTAAATTACCTAATCATTTTCTAAATTAAGCTTAATCATGTAATCGTGTTAAATTCTGCAATGTTCATTTTTTTATACATTCTGTCTTAGTTGTAAAAAATTAAGTCATATCTTGCCGAAATTTTAAATTAACACTTAATTTTAAATTTTAAGCATTTAATTTTGGCTCCATATGCATGTTTAATTTTAATTTATAATAAAATACATGTTTTAATTTCCACTTATTCGGCAAATCATGATAACATCAGATCTGTCAATATGCTGTTTAAGAGAAAAATGTACCTTCATCTTCAAATATCTTGCTTATCTGTCAATAGATAGGCAAGATACAGCAA